>BQNB010056336.1:4860-38706 GCA_026074375.1 Tanacetum coccineum | reverse complement strand
TTTGTCATTTTTTATCTGTTCTTTACATTGTTGTAAAGCAAGTTCAAGATTAATCGCATGTTTCTGAAGTGCTTCAAAAATCTTTGACGTTGTAGTACTTTTTGAAAGCTCTTTTTCAAGACGTTTACATTTGACAACTTGGTCCACATAATCACATTGTAAATCCGTGAACTCATCGAGAGTAGTATATACACCAAGTATAGCATTCATATGATCAGCATAATAATATTCCCTGGAAAGTCGGTTGATTTCATTAAAAAAAATTTTTTTTTTGAGTTTCCAGTTGAGATTTGAGAGAGTCTACTTCATGTTCAAGAGAATTAAAGTGTCTCAAATCAGCAACCATTTCCTCTTTCAAACACAAATGAAATTTTTCTAAATCAGCATTGATTCTTCGAATTTGTGGATAAAAATTTCCTTCGATTGTATTTTGAATGAGTGGATCTATGTGACCAAAATATGTTCTTTTAGCGATTGTTGTTTGCAAGTTCCACCCCATCAAAAATCGTGTTAACACTTGTTTTAATTTTGAAAAGTTCTTTAGAGCTTTTATACTTTTGATCCCACAGAATGGATTCATCCAACCGTTTTTCTAACAAAGTTGTTTGTTTATTAAAAGACACTTTTGAATTTTCATTCGCGACATGTGTATGACTCATTTTTAACCTTTCTAAAAAATATCCCTGTTCAGGCGACTTTTCACGTTGTGGAACGAACAAATCATAAAGATTATTCAAGTTTTTATAATCAAAAGGTCTGATTAAATCACTTATTTTTAATCGAATTTCTTGGGCAAGACGAATCGTTTCGTCAGATTCAAGGGCTAACATTAAAGCAAGATTATCATTATAGCAGGCTATATCATACAGACGCGGATTCGCTCTTTGAGCTTTCTTGAGGAACTCAAGTTTAACAAAACTCGTTTTGCAATTACAATTAAGCATATTCATTGTTTGAACTGATTGATCGGTTTTATATACAATAGTATCCAAAACCTTGACTTTGTTTTCTAAAGCAATGACCTTTTCAAGTTCTTTTTCTTCATGAGTTTTGTAAGCCTGTGTTTGATCTTATTTTTGTTGTGACATGATGGAGATGGTCTCTTGATGTGCAACAAGCTCCTTTTTCATATCAGAAATCTTTTGATTCAAATCATTTATTTGATAAGAATAGTTATTAATTGATTTTTAAGATTCTGTTTTGTATGACATTAATTCCGTTTTTGCTTTTGCACATTCAAGCTCCACCTTCAACATATAATTCACATCATGACGCTTTTCAAGTTCATCTTGGAACTTCTTAAGGTCTTTGAACATCAATAGATTAGTGTTTGACAGTTCATTGTTTGCTTCTTTGAAATGGTTATTTGATGATTCTAAACTTTTATTTTTAGTTTTGAAATCCTCAATTTCACCATTCAATTTATCAACTAAAAGTCTTGTTTGATGATTCCAAAAGCTTATTACGATTTTTGCTGTCATCAATTTCACATTTTAGTTTATCAATTAAAGAAACAAGCAAATCACGTTCTCGAGCAAGATCATCATCATCCTGGTCAACCGTTTCTCCATTAGTACTCATATCTAATGAATCAATAGTGATGTTAGTATCACCTTGTTCCTCCAAATATGTGTCATTAACAGATTTAGGTTGCTCATGATGTTCTCTGTCATTGGCAAACACATTATAGTTATCATTATCATTTTGTACCTTTTGCAACAGCTCAGCATCAAAGATAAGTCCAACATTGTCAGTAGCGTCTGGAGTTACCTCTTGAATATGTGCCATGTACAGATAATGTGCTTCTAATTCTTAATCTTTAGTTTCATCATCAGTGTCATCCCTCCAGTCAGCTTGCTCTGCATTCAACTGAAATCCAGCTTCCTCTTGCTTGCACAATAGCATTTTCTCCTTGTGATAAGCTGCATCTTTTGCTCGTTTTGGTTTTTGACATTCTCTTGCTACATTCCTATATTCCTTGCAATTATAACACTGAATCCTAAACTACTGCATTACCTTAGTACCTACATTCTCCCTAGCCCCAGCAACTTAACTACCCTTTGATTATCATACCAAGTTCCTTTGTTGATTCTTGGAGTATTATCCTGATTTGCTCTGCTGGTGTTTGATGAAGTTCTGAGGTTGTTGTTGGTAGGTTTGTAGATTTTCTTGAATGATAGAGAGGTTAAAGTCACGAGTTTATCAATCTTCTTTTCCTTTGACAATGCATCATCTTCAGCAACCATTTTAGGTTCTTGATCATAAGTGAGTGGAGGAGAGTTGACAATTAATTTACCTCTGTTTCTGGTAGCAACTTGTTGTGATCTGGTTGAGGAATTTTGAGTGTAGTGAGTTGGATGAATTTGAGGATGGTAAACTGGTTGTTGTTGAGCAACAAGTGCAAGTGGATTAGCAGTACGTGCTAGTCTTTAAGCTCTTATCTCGTTGACTTCATTCTGGAGTTGCTTCAGGATGTCATAAAGTTTGTGGTAGGAGACAGTCTTCAATTCTTGACTCTGCTTAACAAACATCACAAACCTTTGCCATTCTGGTTGTAGTTGAAGTAAGAACGAAAACATTCACTGATGATTGTAACGTCAACAGCTAATTTCTTTCTCTGAACGAAGCTCCGTTACAAATCATCCTTGTACAACCTTTGGAGGGTTTAAATATGATTCAAGTGATTTCACCATCCCGTGATGTGAATTTTTCCAAACTCCCAAAATAAATTGGGGTTATCAAGATCTATGAACCTGATTGAATTCACCTTGTTTTAAAAAAAAACCTTTCATCAGCTTTCCCGCCTCACATTTAACAAAACATTTAATGCATTAAGAGGACAATCATCACAGGTGGAGTAATGACAAATATCTATCCCGTGTTAGAAATACTGAACAGCTTCAGCTTCAATCAAGCATTCAGTTGAACCCTGATATGTCTTTGTGAAAACCCACTTATTAGTTCTCCAGAGTACCCTTCTCTGTAGTAATAGGTTTCTATCCAGGAACTAAAAACTACCTTCTGCAACTGAAACAGTCTCTCAGTCCATTTGAGATTTGTAGGTGGATTTCTGGTGAGACATAGTGGATGTGTTCATTTGTTAGGTTTGGTGTTCCGATGTATCACATGATCTGGATTTTTTCCAAATAGAAAAGTAATTACACCCCCAAAAGGTATCTAACATTGGTGGATTGGTCTACCACCCCCATGCTTCCAAGATGGCATATGTGAAGAGCATATACGATGTTTGAAGTTTGCAATAGGTATAGGTATTTACATTTTTGTAATGTTGTGAATGGATATCCAGACCTAAAGTGTTTATGTGCAGACTGTCAAATTGATAAGTTAGAAGTTATAGATACACAACCTGGATTTTAAAAAAATTCCAATGACTTAAACACACCCCTGCGAAAAGAAAATATTCTATTAAGGGATTTTTTTACAAAATCAAACGAAGAAAACCCGAGAAACAAATAGATATACCGCGGAAATTATAAAAATAACCCGAAATTGATTTGTGGTGAGAACCAAAAATTGAATTTTGATATGACAATGGTGTATAAATCGGTTTGCATTCAACACGTATAAATCGCTTGGAGTCTAACTATGTATAAATCGGTTAAGCATTCAACACGTATAAATCGGTTAAGCCAAAATGTATAAATCGCTTAGGCTTAAAAAACGCATATAAATCATTTAGGCTTAATCTGATGCGTATAAATCGCTTAGGCTTAAAACACGCATATAAATCAGTTAGAGTAAAAGTTCGTATAAATCGCCCAGAGTAAAAAATCGTATAAATCGTTCAAGCTTAGAACGCGTATAAATCGCCCAAGGATAAAAAAGCGTATAAAATCGATAACCCTCTTCACCCGAATAAATCGCCTAGTAGTCTAGTACAAACCAAACGTATAATTCACCAAGAGTAAAAAACCAAGTTTTTCAAAATCGAAAAAGATGCATTTTTTTGACACTTTTGATGATTTCTTTTGCAAATCTAGGAAAATCTAAGAAAGCCTTAACATAAAAATACAAACTTTTTGATTTTTGAGGTTAAAATTTTTTCACTCTTTTTTTCAAGCTTTTCGATCGAGTTTTTCAAAAAGAAAAACGAAGACAAGAAACTAAGGTTTAAAACATGATTAGCTATTCCAAAAAACTACTGAATCAGAGAATAAAAGAATTATCAACCAAACAAAACCTTATAAAAACTTAACTCGAAAACGATAATAAGCTACTAAAAACGCAAATAAGGTCTCGGCTATACTACCAAAAACCACACGAACCACACCCTTTGAATCACTAAAAACCCCTTGGCTCTTATACCACTTGTTATCCAAAATAACTAAGATCTAAACACAACAATAAGCTAACCTCTACCCATGCTAACACATGAAAATATGAAGAAAAGTAGAGAGAGAAACTAGAGAGAGAAAAAAAGAGAGAAAGATTAGATTGGGAGGAAACACATACACAATGTAACCAACACCCTCTCCAAGTGTGGAGAGGGTCCTATTTATACCCTTAGCCTACTAGATGGCGTATGGGCTTCTACTTTAGGTCGGGGGCTTGGCTTATCTTGGGCTTTGAGCCCGAAACATAGACAATATTAGCTTAAAGTTCAAGCCCATTAATCCCGACTAGCCTATTACATAACAACACTAATTACGACTAAGACGACCGATAACATTCTTGTTCGACTTATATATAAATAAGGCTAACACGGATTGTGTGTAGATCCGATAGTGTAGATCTTGTAATTGTGTAGTACTTGTGAAGTGGTAGATTGGTTCTAGCTAAGATTAGGACTCGACATTTAGCGTAGTGTTGGAAAATAATGTAAGCGACGTGTAAACGGTTTTCTCTGCCTAAAGGGAGCTTTTTGACATAGTGAAATCTCGAGTAGGATACTCGGGGAGTGGAGTAGAGCGAAGAGGAGCTTCGTAGCCGAACCACTATAAATCTTGGCGTCTTGGTTTGATTGTTCCTTTCATTATCTCTTTATATTGTTGTCATTATTATTTAGTATTAGTTTAGATATATACATTGTTGATTCATATTGTTGATTGGTTGAACATATAACTCGAATATAAGTATTTTAAAAGCAAACTTTTAAAACGTAAAACAAACTTGTAAACTATTCAACCCCCTTCTAGTTTCCACAGATTTACAAAATTAAATCTGTTCCTAAATAGATTTATAAAAAATTCTGGAAGAAAGAACCGCCGAATCTATGCATCAAAATGAATCCTGTACGTTAAGCAATTACAGAGCCTGCATTCGTGTCACATTTGGCCCAGAAATTTCTTCGAAAACTGTCAACCCCCCATATATGTGCGCGCATAGAGGTGGTGGAGTAAAACCAACCAAAGGAATTTGATAGCAAATATCAAGATTTCTATATAAACAGCTTCCCACTTCACATTTTAGGCGATGTGGGATACTTTCATTTTTTCTATATTTTGTGTTTCACGTGTCCCACTTTGAGACACAATATCTCATTCATATTAACTACATTTCGGACATACTTTAGCTCGCTGCGAAGCTCTCTTCAAGGAAAATGCAAAACTACAAGCTAATATAAATATATATAACATATACATATATTAAATAATGTCCAATGTTTGCTAAAATATTTTTCCAACAATCCCCCACATGAATGGAGATCGGTCGAAAACACACAAAATTCAGCGAAATTTCTTCTGCGTTTAGTTTTTTTCAAGCATAGGATAGGTAAGTGTAGACCCTTTGAACCATTCTCCCTTTGTAAGATGCCGCTTAGACTTCTAGATCACAAGTAGAACGTGATGTCTTTAAAACACAGCCTCTGTTTATTGTAGACAACATTACACATTTCCACACAAGGACTACTCCCTGACCTTGTCAAGGTCGTCATAGTCGTTGCGTCGTTAAGGTCCATGAACACAAGCCTGGTTTCTGCAAGAGCTCTAGGAATGCGCACCCCCCGCCACAATTCCCTTTAAAAAACCAAGCCCAATTCTCTCTACATAGGGTATTTCATCCCTGAATCATTAAAAACATATTTTTGCGATTTCATCTTGAATCATTAAGCTTTGTGATTTCATCCTAAATCATTAAATCCATATGTTAAACTCTCCACAGTCACATTAGTTATAGAATGGACCAGGTATGTTACAATTTTTAACGACAAACCCCAAAATTGTCGTGACATCCCCCACATTTCAATGATTAGGTTGTCCTATTAAATCCCATATCTTATGATCTCCAGTCAACAGTGGTTAGCTTTTAACTCATAGAAACTCATATTCCTTCAAGACTTTATTCACATTCCTTTAGAGACTCACTAACATATCTTCATAAGAAGCCTTTCCTAAGCAGGATCCCCATGTTAACGTATTTCACTTTACGTAGTCCATCATGATAAAACCCCTCAGTTATGTGATTATCGTCGCACCAATCATGTCTATGATGAAATGCCTCGACTTAAAACCATTTTACATTGTGATATGAGCTCTAGTCAAAGTCAAATAACTACAACACATAATAAACAAGGCCGTTACCCGATTTACGCTATCTAATAGGACCTTTAATGACGAAAATTAACGTAAATATCCCGCATATTCTATAAATTATCTAAAAATATAAATTAGATTTCAAATCAAAGATTTAGCTAAAGAGTCAGTTTGTAAATACTATTTAATAGATTTCTAAGACATACTACCCACTAGGCGTAAAATACACCCGCTCCTAGCGTATGAAAAGGATTCTAAATAACGAATCCATATTTGCATTACAAATCAAGCCGTATATCCTATCCAAAGGCTGTCATATTGTAAGTATCATAGTACTCGTGTAATACTTATTCAAATGGTCCACACTTAAATTCTTGGTATATCTACTTAACATGACTATAAGTTCTAAATCAGGTCAGACACACATCATTAGACACATAAGATGCCCAATATTCTTTGAGTATTCAAAATGGGCAACACCTTTACCTTTATTTTAAATAGAATTAAAAAGATTTATTGAATTCTAGCTAGGACATAATCCCCCATAATAAACCTCTCAAGAATATTGTCCTTATAATGTTTTTGACTTCACAACAAATCCATATTGGTTCACACGACCTTAGTTCCAAGAACCATACCCAACAACTAATGAAGTTCTTGTCAAATATTGACTCCAACATGTCATTAGTGGATTTGTTTGTCTTGTTTTTCACTTCTAGTGATAAGTATACCATATATGTATAAACACAAGAGAACATATCAATCACACATACATCTATTAATTTCGAATCCACATTCTTACATGATATGGTCAAGAAATTTGATGTCATTGTTTGGGAGCTTACCTTAAGCCATATAATGACTTAACAAGCCTACAAACTTTGCTCTCTAGTCTAGGAGCCATGAAACCCTCAGGTTGGTTTATATATAGTACTTTTTCTAAATCCCCGTTTAGAAATCTCATTTTCACATTCATTTGATGAACCAAATTTCTTAATGTGACAATAGCAAGTTCATTCTAATCGAGGTTATTCACGTAACAGGCAAATAAGTATCAAAGTAATCTAGACCTTCGCGTTGTCTAAATCCTTTGATTACTAATCTTGCTTTGTACTTGTCAATGGTGCCATCAGCTTTCATCTTCTTTTTGAAGATCCATTTATAGCTTAGTGGTTTACAACCAGGAGGTAAATCCACGAGCTCCCACGTATGATTTTGTAAAATAGACTCTATTTCACTTTTAATGGCTTCTTTCCATTGATCCCCTTTCGAGGAAATTACCGCTTCTTGGTAAGACGTGGGTTCATTTTCTTCCATAAAAGAAACAAAATCGGGTCCAAACGATTTCTCGGTTCTTGCCCTTTTGCTTAATCTTGGTTCAACCTCTTCTTCCTCGGTTTGATCTTGTCTCTCATCTTGGAGATCATTATCATCTCGTTGTCTCTTATCTGGGAATACCTCGTTATTTATTCTAGATGAGCTTCCAGTTTACTTCGTTAAACAAGGAAAAATATTTTCAAAGAAGGAATCATTCCTTGATTTCATTACTGTAATCTTTTGTAGCTCTGGATTTTTTGTGTCATGTACAATAAAACGATAAGCATTGCTATTCTTAGCATATCCAATGTATATACAATCCACATATTTAGGTCTAATCTGTTGGGCCTTGGGTGTCGGCACAACTACCTTAGCTAGACACCCCCACACTCGTAAGCACTGATATGATAGTGTTCTTCCCATCTATGGTTCATAAGGGGTCTCTTCTTTTTCTTTACGAGGTATCTTGTTTAAAAGATAAGTAGCCGTTAGAATGGCTTCCCCCCACATGTCCTGTCTTAAACCAGAACTTATCAACATGGCATTAACCATTTCTTTCAAGGTACGGTTCTTCCTTTCGGCTATACCATTTTGCTGAGGTGAATAGGGAGCAGTGAACTCGTGTCTGATTCCATGTTTCGCACAAAGATTGGCGAATGGAGATACGTATTCACCTCATCCATCACTTCGTAAAACCTTGATTTTCTTACCAATTTGATTCTCAACTTCGGTTTTGTATAGAACAAACTTGTCTATAGCTTCATCTTTACTTTTCAACAAGTAAACATAGCAATACTTTATACAATCATCAATAAACGTGATAAAGTACTTATTTCCACCTTTTGTGGGTAGTGATTTCAAATCACATATGTTTGTATGTATCATATCAAGTGGTTTGATTTTTCGGTCAACCGATTTGAAAGTTGATCTTGTAAGTTTGGCTTCGATGCAAGTTTCACACTTATATTTTGAATCAATATGAAAATTTAGTATGCTATTAAATTTAATCAAATGACACATCCAATTAAAATTTACATGTCCAACACGACTATGCCACACATTATAAGACTTAATCAAGTAAGTAGAAGAATTCATTTTATTGATATTATTGATAACCACCATTACATTGAGCTTAAACATACCATTTAGGGCATATCCCTTACCAACATACATTTAATTCTTAGAAACAACAAACTTATTAGACTCAAAACAAGACAAAAACCAAACTTGTTCAACAGCCAACTAGACACAAGATTCTTACGAATCTCCAAAGTGTACAAGACATTAGTCAACTTGATCTCTTTCTCGGATGTCATATTTAAAATAACATCTCCTTAACCCTTGATATTAGCAGTTGCAGAGTTTCCCATGTACAACTTCTCTCCATTATCAACCACTCTGAAAGAGTGAAACATACTCTTATCAGCACACACATGATGGGTTGCCCTAATGTCAACCCACCAACCACTGTCATTAGAACCTACCAGCTTAAATTTAGAGATAATGGAAATGACATCAAACACCATAGCAATCATGTCCATAATATCATTTACCATATTTTCCAAGCGTGGAGTCGCCCGCTTTGGCATCTTGCAACTAGCAGCACGGTGACCTGGCTGGTTACAATTGTAGCAAGTCCCTTAAAACATCTGTTTCACAATTCCAGCTATAGGATCAATGTACTCAGCCTTCCCTTTGCTCTTCTTGTCATTATTCCTTTTGTCTTTTCCTTTTCCCTTAGAATTGGACCTTGAAGATGACCCAACATGCTCAACCATATTAGCCTTGGCAAAATCAAGTGTATAAGTGTTTTTATGAGCTAGCTTGTTGTCCTCTTCAATACGAAGATGAACAAACAAGTCTTCTACACTCATCTCCTTTGGCTTATGCTTCAAGTAGTTTTTAAATTCTACCTAGCTTGAAGGTAAATTTCAATAATAGCAGCAACTTGAAAAGTTACTCAAAGTCATTCCCTTAGCATGAATGTCATGTAGCAAAACCTGCAGATCTTGTACCTGAGTTATCACATTGTGTAGGTAACCTGCAAATCACTTCACCATCATACATACATGAATTAACTTGGAATAAAATAAGAGAAAAGTTAGAGAGAGAAACAAGAGAGAGAAAGTGAATGGTTGATTACTTGCAAGTGTGAAAATAAAAATGAGAACTAACACCCTCTCCACACTTGGAGAGGGGTATATATACCATCAATGGGTATAGGATTATAACAACCCATAATTTTCATCAATGTAATTATCCATCTATTAAATTAGATGCATTGTAATATCCATCTATTATATATACCACCTTTTTAAAGGGAAATTTTTGCTTTATCTCATTATTCAATGTTACATGCATCTCTAAAGTAAATATAACAACCCAAGAATTTTCATCAAACGTAAAACTTATTTTACTATTATTGTACGGGGGAATTTTTCTCTTTATTACATTACTTGTATTGACAATATCTCAATATATTATATAACTTGCGTAACTAGAGTAGACGAGCTCACGCAACCTATCTATGGCAATCCTGTCTTCATATATGTCAAGCAAACATCATAACATGTCAAATCAATATCATAATATCATTATTACAAGGTACATTATTCCTATAAGGTACCATTTGCAACATCATATCAAAACGGGCTTTAAACCATTATCGTATACCTCTAAACCCTAATTCCATGAAAGATTAACATCTAAAGTGAATGCACAAGATACTAAAGCATATGTACAAAGTAATATAACATCTCATATGAAATATAAAATCCCTTTAAATCAAAGTACAATTCCTTAAAAGCTCAGTATACAAGTCATTAAGCTTAATCCCTAAAATAGCCGTTTTACCTCTGTTTTTATTCTAATTTCTTTACCATCACTCTTGTACAAGCTACTACACTCAATATACAATATATAAACCCTAAATATTCTATTCATAAGCTTTCATGCATCTTTTTACACTCAAAACCCAAATTCAAAACCCTAAACCCTAAAACCAAGCTAGTTTCTAAACCATGACCACTAAATCCGAGTAAACACCAACACGAACTAACCCTATTAACACTAACACAATGACTCCAATAGGGAAAAACCATCTAAATAGACACAAGGAGTAGCATCTAAGAGCTACCCGTGAAGAAAAATAGAATCTAACTTCCATACTTTAATGATATCCAAAGCAGCCCTTGAACTCTTCCATCTGCAGGAAACCAGCTTTAGACGAACCGAGTTGATAATACAATCAACAACTTGATCTATAGACCTCTTCTCCTTCCTAAATAATCGATTGTTGCGCTCTTGCCATAAGAAGTAAGCAGCAGCCGCCAACACCAATTTAGAAATAACACTCCTTTGAACTTCTTATCTTCGCCAGCAACAGGGAAAAAGGAATCATTGTATAATAGAATCCATGGACGGATTAGCATTTGTAAGACCAGCAAGCGACCTTAGTTTATTCCAAACCTGGCTAGAAAACGTACATTCAAAGAAAATGTGCTCATGTGAGTCCGGTTGTAATTCACACAAAGAACATGAAACTTACGACATCCATCATTGGTCCCGCCGCTTGTCGATTAAACATGGAGTCTTTTAAACGACGCCTTCAAATCAACCACATATGAAAAGCAATGGCCTGGATAACACTTGAAACCAAACACAAACGAAACCAATCCCCACATTATCACTACGGGGAACGATAGACTTGCCCAAACCACTTGCAAACCGAGAAATGTTGCAACATGACCATAAGGCCAAACTTACCCGATTCCAATTATCAGCGAACCACCAGGTCTATATAAGCGGCACTTGAAAAGAATCCAAATTCTGAAAATGCGGCCATATGAATTGCCCATTATCAATGACCTCATTTAACTTGGTGTAATGATGAAATCCCCCACGATGAATGTTTCTGTTCGAAATGAAATCAGCAAGGGGACTATTATCACACCAACGATCGTGCCAAACTGAGATTGAACTGCCATCACCAACATTATAACAAAATAAAGTGTCGAATGAGCGGACGTAATTGAAGAATCTTACGCCACCCACACGTCATATTACCTCGACAAGGAATCTCCCAAAAATTACGACCAAGAAGCTTGTATGCATGAATCCATTGCACCCACAACGACTCCTTGTTATTAATAAGCTTCCAAAGATGAGTAATCATTAAAGCTTTATTAAAGAAATCTAACCTCCGAATTCCAAGGCCACCTTCCTTTCGAGGGAGACAAACCACATTCCAAGCAACTTTAGCATGACCACGCTTAAACAAACCATGAGACCAAAGGAAACCCCTCATAATCTGCTCTATGTCACGCAAGACTTGAGAAGGTAAAACAAAAACCGACGCCCAAAAAACATGAAGAGAACCAATAACCGATTGAATAAGTTGGAGTCTACCCGCTATAGAAAGCGACTTATTCTTCCAATTATCAACACGATTTTGAACCTTCTCAATCAACTCCTTACAATCACGAAAAATCAGCCTAGAAGTCACAAGCGGCACCCCCAAGTATTTAACCGGCAGCCTTCCTTCCTCAAAAGGAAGAATTTGCATAATAGACAATTTTACATGGTTAAGAACGTTGCAAAAGTAAGCCGTACTCTTGGGAATGCTAGGAACCAAACCGGAAACATTTTTAAATTCCTCTAAAGAATCCATAATGACCTTTGTAGAATTCACATCACCATGGGAGAATAAGAAAAGGTCATCAGCAAAACAAAGATTAACAAGCTCCAATTTAGAACAATGGCGATGATAAGTAAACAAATCCGAAGCTTGAATCCGACGCCTTAACATGAGAGTAAGAACCTCCATTACTAAGGTGAAAAGGTAAGGAGAAAGTGGGTCTCCTTGTCGAAGGCCTCTTCTACCCTTAAAGTAGCCATGGAGAGAGCCATTAATACTAATCGAGAAAGAAGTAGTAGTGACACATTCCATGATCCAACCAATCAATCGAGCATGAAAACCAAAACCACCTAGAATGTCTTTAAGAAACATCCAATCAACCGTATCATAGGCTTTTTGAATGTCGACTTTAAACGCACATCTAGGAGTCCCATGATCTAAATGGTAATTATGCATTAACTCTTGAGTAAGCAAAATGTTATCCGCAATACTCCTTCCAGGAATAAAAGCAGACTGATTCGGGTTAACCAAAACCTTCAAGCTCTCTTTAATGCGATTAGCAATGATTTTGCTAATACATTTGAAAAGAACATTACAACACGAAATTGGTCTAAAATCAGTAACCCGCGATGGAGAATCAACCTTCGGGATTAAAGCAATAATCGTATGATTCAATTCCTTAAGAAGAGTCCCATTAACAAAAAACTCCCTAATCGCTTGCTTAAAATCAGCAGCAATAATGGTCCATGATTCCTTGAAAAACGCCGCGGTATAACCATCAGGACCCGGGGATTTGTCATTACCCATTGAAAATAAAGCATCTTTAATTTCTCCATCACTAATGTCACGTATCATATCATTAGCATCAAGCTGATTCAAGCGGGTTTGAAAGAGATCATTGGAGCACACCGGGATAACCTCACCAGCTTGACCTAAAAACACTTCATAGTGCGATACAAACACATTAGGAACCTGGTCATTTTCATAAATCACTCCATTAGAATCCGCAATGACATCAATACGGCTCCTGCTAATATGACTCTTGACGGACTTATGAAAATAAGCCGAATTCAAGTCACCATCACGAAGCCAATTAACTTTCGCTTTTTGCCTTAGAAATCGTTCTTCCAATAACACCGCCTCATTGAAAGCTTGAACATACACGGCCTCCTCTTCACGAAGAACAGCATTGAAAGGGTCTCTATCAAGGTCACGTTGAACAGTATCAAGCTCAATCCTAAGCCTCTTTACATTTTCATGCAAATTCCCATGATCATACATAAGCTTTCGGAAGGCTTTCTTCATATTACGGAGTTTCATGACAACCTTGTACATATGAAACCCACTAACATCCCTGCTCCATCCAGCCGCAACCACTTCATGAAACCTCTTGTGTTTTAGTAAGAACATTTACAAATTTAAAAGGTTTAGGCTTAGGCCGCACCAATGTAGGTATACATAGAACGGCTGGAGAGTGGTCCGAAATGCGATATGGCTGAAATATAGCATGACCACCTGGAAAAACATCAAAAAACTCAAGGTTAGCCATAATACGATCAATTTTCTTTAGGATCCCATCAACTCCTTTCGGCTTTTGGTTCCACGTGTACTTCAGCCCCGAACTTTGAAGATCCATAATATCAATTTCATCAACACATTCCTTGAATTCCCGCATCGATATGTCAATTCGAGAGGAACCCATAAGTTTATCATCAAGCATCAAAGCTGCGTTAAAATCACCTAAAATGCACCAAGGCCTATTACGAATAAAGACCTTATGCATACCAAGACTTCGCCACAAAGAACGTCGATGCATATAGTGATTGTGAGCATACACAAAAGAACAAAACAGCTCTTTCTTGTCACCCCTGAACCAAAGACCGTATGGATGACTTGATCTTCTTTGATTTAACCCCGAGAGAATCAACATCATTTGATTCCACCCCAAAGATAATTCGCGAACCCTTTGAACACATACTAGCATTAGACGTCCAACTCCAGTGCCTAAACACAATAGAACATAATTTCTTCTCCAACTTTGAATCACTAGCATGTGACTCTAAGATAGCACAAACCCGAGCTATTTTCAATATGACCTGCTTAACCCTCTTTATGTTCGGAGAGAGGAATGAGACCCCGAATAATTCCCAAGAATCAAATGTTTACACATTGGACCAACATTTGAACAGGAGTGCTTGCCTCCTTCCACAAGCAGCATTATCAATTAGGTTTACTATTATATCCAGTCATAATCAGGTCCTCCATCAACTTCTCACTATCACTTTAAAACATTAACGAAAGTTTCACTTCCTTATTGACAAAACAATCATCATCATCATTATCCAGAACATTGAAAGAATTAGAAACCAGAATCATATTTTTGTCAAGTGTGGGCTTCGGCTTAGTAGGTTGAGTTGCCGAGTCCAAGGGTTTGGAGGTTTTATCAACCTTACGATAATGCAAGTTTAACGTTGGCTTTGAAAGCCTAACGCCATCAACCTGTTTCTTATTCTTACTTTTACTCCTATTCTTTTTCTTCGTAACGACTTCAAACCCATCATTCTTTGCGGATCTAGCTGCACAGAGTTGTCTTAGGAAGTTTTGGACAGTCAAGTGACCAAATATGCGATACAAGTAGAACACCGAGTGAGGCTACGTCCACTCGTACTCAATGGACACAGTAGCCAACGAATGACCCATATCCTTCCCTTTAGGAATCGCTACCACCAATTCATCCTTTAGCTCAGTTTTAGCCGATACTTTAATTAGCACTCTAGCATATGTATTACGACCCCAGGAACTAACACACATGTTGCTAGTGTACGAATCAAGAGTGATTGGTTTCCCAACCTGAGTAGAGATCAAGCTAAGACCAACCTCCGAGTATGCAACAATTGGCACATGCTGGAATTTAACCCACACCGGTGCACTCGTAATTTCAGCTTTCTTCAAGTCCGTATTTTGCGACCAAACATTTAACATAAGAGGTTCCCGTCGTATCATCCACGGAACATCTTCCAAACACGCTCCATTCCTTCTTTCGTATTGAATTGAAAAAGAAAGAAATCTTCATGAAGTTGAATTCTTTTAAGCCCATATTTTCCCCATGTGTTTTTCACATAGTTTTCAACAAGCGGAAAAGCTAGGCGTTTTCCAATGAAATACCCATATAGGGTATTAGCAAACCGAGAGCACACAGCCTCCACCTCCGCAAAAGGGATAGCAACCGCAGCACCCTCAACACATTCATTATTTCGGAGTTCCTTAACTTTTACAACCTTATTGGACGACATCTTTTGTGTAACATCAGCAAAGGAACTCGAAGCACGGAACGCCGACCCAGTAGGAATAGATGAGTGCATTACATCAGGATGTGACCCATCATTCAAAACTTTTGGAGTCGGATTAGGATCCCAAAAAGTTTCCACATCACTCAACGACGCAGATTTAGGGCTTGCATGGGCAACCCTAATATCATCATGCGCAGCAAATGTGACCTTAGAAGGCGAAACCCTAGGTGGCGACTCCTTGTTAGTACATGCTGGGCGAACATTACGAATAGCAGATCGTAATGGTTTTCCTTCAATGTTTCGAATTTTGGATACCAATCCCGACAGTATTGGCTTACCAATATTATTCGTCGCTTCCATCTCTCTCAAATCGAAATAATGGTACAGAAAATGAATCGCCGCCAAACCCTAATTAGGGTTTCAGCGATAATCAAACCCTAATCGCCAATTACCAAACAATCCCTAATCGCCAATCATCATAGAACACGCATCAGCAAAGATAAATAATATATATAAGATACAAACCCTAATACTATAAGACGAGATAGATCAAGCAAGCGCACCAAACCCAAAAACAACTTTTATGTCGAATCTTATAAAAATTAAATAAAGCCTCAATTGATAAGAAACTCTACACGAATCAACTGATCACAAGGGATTTGGGACGAACGAATCGAAGCCAAAACCCTATCACAAGATAATAGATGTAGAAGAATCCTCAATTAAAAGAAATATTCAATCGGTATAAGATGAATGATAAAAGATCGGATTCAGATTAATACGCAAGGAAAAGATCATAATCGCCCATAGTAGAGAGAGAGAAGGGTTTTCCTCATTCTAAATCATATTTTCGATACCTAAACCATAAAAGTCATTTTTCTGAGGAGAAGAAGAGCAGAAGAGGTCTTGCAACATAATCAATTCCATAGGAAACAACTTGTAATCTCCTATACTCTTGTAATCGTTCAGTTTTTTGTATCATTTGTTAACTCGGTTAGTTTACCTTGGCTAAATTATTACTCTTGTATTGATTATGATGTTTGAAGGCTAATACCTTCGGATATTAGCTATTATTATAAAGATTTGAATGTTTGGTCTGTTTATCTCGATTGCTTAATTTATCGTTGATTGCTTGTTTATGTTTATCAGTTTATACTTGTTTACATGCTTTTGTATGTGACCTATCATTCAACTGGATCTAGTGATACATATCAAGTAATCTAGATGCCGGGATGGCTCTCCATATAGTGATTTATACATCTAGACCACCAGGATAACAAATAACGACCTATCTTTGGCCTTAGATTGTGAGCTTAGTTGGACCAATTTTTATATCATTTAAAAGGCTTGTGATTACTTTGCATCACAACCCGTGCTTCTTATATTCCGTAAGTGTACGTGTCAGTGCGCTTATGTGTCAAAATAAGAGAAATCTTATTTTCTTGGGTGTTGATTTTCAAAATATAAAATAATAATCTTTTGGATTCAACAGATCATCATTTTTCTGAGACAATTTTGATCCATCAAATAACGACTACAACTCTTTCAATAGAAAACAGGTCATTATTTGAGGGGGAGAAACTGTCAAAATCATCTTCTTCACAACTAATAATGTGTCAATCAGAAAAGGTTTTAATGATATCGGGTGAAAAAATTAAAGAGGGGTTTAAATAACATTTAACTCAATCGGGCTTTACATGTTTAATATTTGTTTAATCTTTTTAGGGTATTAATGCCAAAAAAAGTAGACATTTTCTTGGTACTACTAAACCTTAGGGTCTAGTTTTTCACTTAGGAACTTTAGTTTTCCCTTGGAATAGTTTTATAGAAGAGTTTAAAACATTAATTACACCTTAGGGCATATTATGACCAAAACTCCAAAGTTTTAAACAGAACACCCCTTTTTTGCCCTGTCTCTCACACACACGAACCAAACAAAACCCTAAACCTCCATTGTTAATTTCTAAGACCTTCAAGAACTTGTTCCATCTTCGTTTAAGCTAAATAGGTAACATCCTGTTTATTGCTAAATCTTCTATATAAATTTACCACAATGTAGAGACTATTCATTCGCAAAACCCTAAATTTGATAAAATTCATCACCATTAAAAATGTATGGAATTTGAAGTTTTGGTCCAATAAGGGTCTAGTTGTTGTACCCATAATAGTTTTTAATATGGATAACTCGTTCATGTGTTACAAATGATTCTTGATGTCAAAATTGGTGAAAATGGGCAAGAATTTGAAAATGTTCATGGGTTTGGGTTTAGAAGTATTATAATGAATGTTTAAGTGCATTTGAGTGATATTTAACATGCTTGTATGAAAAATCTTGAATCTTTTGGGTTTTCGTGTTCATATGGGTCGAACATGACATAAATCAAGATTTTTGTGGTTAATTCGTGAGTTAAAGATGTTAGAATGATTCCTAGATGCTATGTGACCAAGATGTGATAGATATTGTGGCCTATAATGTGAAAATATGTTAGTGTATAAATTTGCACAGGCGAACAATACACGTTATTGTTAACTTAAGGCGAACTATACATTAGTATAACACAGGCGAACTATACGTTCGTATTTACTCAGGCGAACTATACGTTAGTATTATTAACAGGCGAACTATACGTTCAAAGTTTCACAGGCGAACAATACACCTTTATACAGGCGAACTATACATGAATATTTTAACAGGCGAACTATACGTAGGTACCTTATACAGGCAAACTATACATGAATATTTTAACAGGCGAACTATACGTAGGTGCCTTACACAAGCGAACTATACATAGGTACTTAACACAGGCGATTTATACACTATCTAAAGGGGAACTATACTTGATTTTTTTCTTGTAGAACTAATCTCGTAATCTTGGTAATCCAATCCCATAACCTAATCTAAGTTTAATTAATCCCTATCTTGTCACTTAGTGATTAATGTAGGTCTAATTTAAACTTAGAAATCGTTAGTGTTTGCCTTGATTTCAATAGTTGGCCTATAGTTAATGTGGTATATGAGTATGTGTGTCTCCTGTTTGCATGTGTATCAGTTCTTTGCATTGTGTGCATGTGTATCAATTCTGTGCCTAGTAATGGTGTGCCTATCTTCTGATGTAAAGTTGTCCTAATCATCATTCATGGTCTAGATTGTCTGTCTGTTCTATATATATTTGCTTGTATATGAACTGTATGTGACAAATCTTAGCAGAATCATGTCTTCCATCACTGCTCAACAAACCAAGCTTGATCTTGAGCTTGTTCCCAAGGAGAATAGGCTTGATATCGGAAAATGCAATGGAAGAATCCCTCGTGGATTGACACCAAGAGAACCCACATTTCAAGTCGTTCTGGATGCTATTGCACTCACTCCATGTTATCCTGCATTTCTCATCACTGCTGATGTCCCTGAAGTGTACATGCATCAATTCTGGAATTCTGTATACAAGCATGACAACTTCTATAGATTCAAACTGGACAAGAAGAAAAGATTCAAGCTTACTTTGGAAGTCTTTAGAGATATCTTTCAGATTTATCCAATAGTACAGGGTAGAGACTTTGATCCACTTCCTTTTGAAGAAGACATTGTGTCTTTCTTAAGAGAACTCGGTCATACTGGGGAGATCAATTCACTTAATGATGTTGTCGTCGATCAGATGCATCAACCCTGGAGAACTTTTGTTGCTCTTATCAACATAGGTTTATCTGGAAAGACTAGTGGTCTTGATAAGCTTCGTCTCTCCAGAGCTCAAATCCTTTGGGGTATGTACTAACAGAAGAATGTAGACTATGTGGAACTACTTTGGGAAGACTTTGTTTACCATATTAACAACAGAGTCTACAAAAAGAAAGAAAAGATGTACTACCCTCGATTCACCAAAGCTATCATTCATCACTTCCTTATTCAAGACAAGACACTTTCTTGGAGAAACAAAATTGGGATGCATACCTCCAAGGATGACTACTTGATTAACACCTTAAGATTTGTTTCAGCAAAAGAAGCAACTCAGATCTATGGAGCTGTTCTTCCTGAATGTTTGACTAGTCCAGAAATGAAGGAAAGTAAAGCTTACAAGACTTATCTAGGATATGCTACAGGTGATGTACCTCCTAAGATGGCTTGAAAATTTAAGAAAGCTTCTCCATCTAAAAAAGACAGTGATCTAGTCCCTGTAGATAAATAACCTATCCAGAAAGGCAAATGAGTTAAGAGACCTGCCAAGAAGTCTACAACTAAGCCAGCAGCAGGTGTCGTCATTAGAGAGGCTCCTGTGGAAACAAAGTCTAAAAGTAAGGAAAAGGAAAAGGTGGATGTTACTCGTGGGAAAGGAATTGAATTTCTATCTGAAGTAGCTTTGATTGAAGAAGCTCAGATGAAAAAAGTAAGAAAGAAGAGCTTAAAGGACTTTCACAAGACACATCCTAGTGGTTCTGGTACAGTTGCCAAAAAACCATAAAGTGTTGATAAGATCACACCTACTGTCACAAGTGAAGGAACTGGTGATAAACCAGGGGTTCCCGATGTGACAGAAGATGACTCTACTGAGAGTGAATCTAAGTCTTGGGGAAATAATAAAGATGACAGAAACAATGAACAAGAATTAAGTAATGAAGGCAGTGAGCAGGAGAATGAGAGTGACGAGCAAGAATCTGATTTAGAGCAAGAAGAAGAATCTAAAGATGATGATCATAAAGAGGAGGAGTTTGTTCATACTCCTACTGATGATAAAGATGATGATAATCTAGAATCAGAAAGTGATGATGTGATTAAAAGTGATGAAGAGAAAGGAATGAATGATACTACCTACCAATATAATGATGATGTTGATGCAAGATTGAAAGAACCCACTCAAACTGATAAAGCGGTTGTTCAAGGTGAGGGTGCTGATGTTGAAATGAATGACGCTTTACAAGGGAATGAAAATTGAGAGACTACTCAAGAACAAGTTGTTGAAGATATTCATGTGACAATTTCTACTGTTACGAAGAAGACTAAAGTTCGTGTTACTAGTTCTTCTCGTTCATCCGACTTGGCATCTAAATTCCTAAATTTTTTAGATATTCCTCATGCTGATGCAAAAATTGTTTCTCCACTAGATGTTCATGTCTACCATGAAGTCCTAAGAACACAGGCACCCACTCTTCTTACAATACCGATTTCTGTTATCACTGAATCATCACCTGTATACACAAACATTCCTCAATCATCACAAACCTTCACTCCTCCACCAATACTGACAACACCCAATCCACCACCGATAATTGAAACTACAAATCCTCTATCTACACTTTCTGACTTTGCATCAGTCTTTTGATTCAATGATAGAATTATAGCGTTGGAAAAAGAAGTTGTTGAACTTAAAAAAGACCCTCTACACACTCAAGTGAAAACTTTAGAACATTTAGACATACGGTTGGGAGAAACCAGAGAAGAATTCATGAAATTCCTTTTAAAGTCTCTTACGACAAGAATCAAAGAGCAAGTAAAAGATCAACTGCCTCAGATTCTGCCCAAGGAAGTGTCTAACTTCGCTCCACCTATGATTGAAAAGTTGATTAAAGAATCACGTGATGAAGTTACTCTAGCAAAGGTGTCTTCTCAACTATATTCTACTTATGAGGCTGCTTCTACACTTACTGAATTTGAGTTAAAGAAGATCCTTATCAACAAAATAGAGAAAAGTGAATCATATTTGGTAGCTCCCGAACACCGAGATTGCTATGATAGTTTGAAAAAATCTTACGATCTCGACAAAGATTCTTCTTCTCTTATGATGTATATTCATTGAAGTGTGGCCGAAAAGACAAGGATAAAGATGAAGACCCTTCCACTGGATCAGACCGAGGGTTAAAGAAGAGAAAGACAAGCAAAGATGCAGAACCAACCACATGTCCGAAAAATAAAGATTCAACATCTAACTCTTCCAAAGGCACCAAGTCTCAACCAAAACCTTCTTGAAAGTCTGTTCAATCAGAGGAACCAGTGTTTGATGTTGCAGATTCAGACATGCCACAAGATCAAGAAGGGAATCCGAGTGATAATGATGACGAACCTAGGAAAGAGGATGCCTCTAGACGTGACTGGTTCAAGAAACCTACACCACCTCAAGAACCCACTGATCCTGACTGGCATGAAGGAAAGACTCCACAGAAAAGACCAACACATAAGTGGTTGATGACTCTCGCAACTTCTACTTCTATTGATAAATCGTTAAAGGACTTTGATGAATTGATGAGCACTCCCATAGACTTCTTTGGATACATCTTGAATGGCCTAAAAATCAAGAATTTAACTCAAGAAATCCTGTTAGGACCAGCATTCAGACTACTCAAAGGCACCCGCTCTAATTATGCTGAATTAGAATATGACTTTGAAGAATGCTTCAAGGAACTTTCAAGAAAAGCTTGATTGGGAAAATCCTGAAGGCGGTGACTACCCATTTGATCTTTCCAAACCCCTTCCTTTGATTACGCACGGAAAACGTCAAAGAGTACCATTTGAATACTTCATCAACAATGATCTCAAGTATCTACAAGGAGGAGTTTCGACTATGACATACACGGCGTCTACTACCAAGACAAAGGCCACTCAGTATGATCTATCAGGCATTGAAGACATGGTTCCAAACATATGGAGTCCTGTTAAAGTTGCTTATGATAAATATGCGTTATGGGGTATCTTACATTGGAGAGAACAACGCAAGTCCTTCTATGCATATGCAAGAGGCAGGCAATCAATAGGAGATATATATTCTACAAAACATATTCTGGCTGTCACTCATGTCAAGGTAATGAGGAAACATGGATACGAGTACTTGAAAAAGATTGTAGTGAGAAGAGCTGATAACGTATTATACAGATTCAAAGAAGGTGACTTTCCATGACTTCAGATCAATGATATCGAGGACATGTTACTTCTTATGGTTCAGAATCGACTCACAAATCTTTCAGGGGATGATGTTGATGACTTCGCAATAGCACTAAGATGTTCACCAGAAGTCTGGTTATTCAAAAACGAGTCGAAGATTTTCAACTTGGAGTTGAAAGTTATTAAAAACAGATCAACGTCACCAAGCTTGATACTACAAGACCAGATCTCAGAAATAGGCACCCGTACACTCCATACAAAGACCCTCAAGGATTCATTTATGTCGACGACTTCAAGAGGAACAGGTTGATGTGCTCCGACGAACTGTACAAGTTCAGTGATGGCATATTAACCAGGCTTCTTTCTTTGCTCGAAAACATTACCAAGAATATCGACATGGAGTACTTGCCGAAGAGAAGATGGAGCATATTGGAAAAGAAAAGAGCTCATTTCATGATCAAGGACATCAACAAGCTGCTAAAGGAAAGGAGGATGATGAAGAGTTTGGAGAAATTTGTTGGCGGTAGACTCTACGGAACTGACCTCAGACTGCTGCAAAGAACAATATGACTTTGTCATATTGTGTTCATATCTCAAAGATCATTTTGTATATCATAAACTTGTGAATTTGTATATATGTAGTGTAGACTTATGGTGAAAATAAGGTGTGATCGAGTATAAAATTTTCAAGAATTTCTTAGTAAATTCAAAAAATTTCAAATTATTGTACTCAGCACAGTCTTATTTACCCTCAAAACTTGAGGGGGAGCATTAAAATGTTTCTTATAGTGATTATGTAACATTTTGTCCCCGAACGTTTAATCAATTGATATCCAAAATATCAAGGGATTAACAATTTGGATAAGAGGAGAAAATGTGATTAAACTGAATCTAAATTGTATTGACATGTGATTATATAAAATAGACTCAATGCACTCCAACACTTAGCATGTACTACGATTATGGTGCACATGTTAAGGGGGAGATTTTAGTGATGATGGAAAACTTTCAAAGTGTAAATCTTTTGATATTTATATCAAACACTTTGATTGAACTTTTCAATGATTTTGGTTTCGATTGTGATGGAATACCCAAAAGACCGACCATGTACTTAAATTTATGGAGTTATAAGGCGGTTAGGCATAGGTATTCAAATCCCATGATCCAGCCAGAACCGGAGGGATCTACCTAGGGATATCTACTAGTTAGTGTAGAAGTCCTTAGGTATGATACAAAAGGAGAAAAAGTAAGAATCGGGAATAATGCCGACTAAGATGGAGCTAACACTAGAACAAACCCAACAAGGTGTTAGTTATGAAGTCTCGGTAAGCATTAAAGGGGTTGAAGAATGAAAAAGAAATGTAAGGATAAAGGGTGAAAAGAAAGAAGCCCTCTATACACTTAGGCAGAAACCGGGTCAATACATAATCTGTCAGAAACACTAAGTTGTTGTTTGACATTGAAGACAATCATGGACCCGGTGATGCAATGTACAACCCTCCCTAGCCACTTAAGGTCTCTCAATAGACTTTTGTTTCATTTCTCACAGAGATTACACATATTTCTATCAACTTTCTCACTCCGAGTTAGTTGATATTGAAAAGGTGGCAGTCTGCTCCAGCCTCCGATCACTAAAAACAAAGTGCACTATTGAGTCTAAAGCCAAAAGAGATCATCCATAAATCTCATTAGGACACTTGTCAAATCATGCTTTCTATGTCACACAATGTGAATAACAAGTTAACATATTAAGAGTCCTACGCATTATTCTTGTAATTTTGTCAGAACATCCAAGTGATTTCATTCACTATGAAGATGGAAATCCTGCTTGAGCCAACATCAAACAAGCTCATGGTAGGTGACGTGTGAGATCCTATATGATTCAAACTTGTGACAACTGGAAAGAAACGATGGTGCGATTCTATAAGAATCAAACTTGTTCCAGGTTATGAATTGACGATTATTGATGAATTTTTTGAAATGACTAACACTCTCGATGTGTCACAAAACCACTTTAGCAAGTGACGCGTCAATTGATTTTCAATTCAAATTTTTATTTCAATCGGTGAGATAGTAACTCGCTAGTTCACTCTTATCGTGATGTCTGCTTTGAGACGTTCTGATAATGAGAACATGCTAAGTTTGATGAATCTAATACGTATGTGTTAGAAAGATTCGATACTTCAGTTGGAAATCCTGTCAAGGAGATTCTTCTTAAATTGAATCTACCTGATCACAGGTCGATCCTCACGGATTCGAAGGTTACTCCAACCAAACACGGGCGAATGACAAAGCCATATTTGTCCCCTCGCTTTATTGCTAAATGTTCTATTTTAAGAATATGTAAAGATGGTGATGGAGGTACCTGATTCCAGCTGACTCACAAGATTTATAGCCACATGCTCATACCCAACCGACAAATATAAAAACATCATGAAAGCTCAAGTACATGTTTCAAGACTTCCGCTACTCTGATATCGTACATCCTTCTTGAAGCGACGAAGTGTTAAAGTTAAAGAAATTCAAGAAAGATGCATTATTAAAGCATTTTAAGATTATCAAATCAAGAAAGGTATGAGCATGTCAGTCCAGAAGTTACAAGTTTACGAGATGGCAAAGTTTACAAGATGGCGAAACAAGATTATGCTTGGTTGATGATCTCAAGGTGTTCAAGATCACATTCTCATATTCAAGTCAAGATAAAGCAACAAGCTCACATCTAAAGTCTATGATCACTACATCCAATCACAAGTTAATGATTGAAGTTAAAGACTACGAGCTCAAGACCGAAGTGAAAGCATAGTATGCTAAGTTAAATTTTTGTAAATTGGAGTGACCTCCCTTAGGGGGAGATTGTTAGAAATACGGAAAAGTATCGGCCACTTTCAATATAGGTAGTCATAGCTCGTAGTAATTAGTAATGTTATGTTAGTAAGCTAAACGGGCCAAAGGCCCATGGACAAGCCCACTAAGGGCCCATGGCCGGCCTTGGTATGACATATCTATATTGAAAGTGACCGATACTTTTCCGTATTTTTAACAATTTGGTAAAAGGAACCGCTTGAAACCAGGCTACAGGGCAAGCCGGTTCCATTGGCTTATACTGGTTGGTTCTCTCCGGCAGAAGGAACCGACGGAACCGTGCTACAGTGCCAGATTATGCCTATAAATACCATGCCATTTCTCATGTTTTACTCACTCAATCTCATTCTTATCTCTTGATTCACATCTCCATCATCTTATCAAGTTTACTTTTCTGTAACTTGTACATCATTTAGTAGTTATAGCATTATTCATCATCCTTGTAAAAAGAAGTGTGATTGCATTGGGTTGATTCTACCTTTGTTAGAATCTGGTATTTAGTTTTGTATCGTTAAAAGGATGTAAGCGACGTTGTGAGGCTTCTCCGCCAGATAAAGGAGATTGGTGACAAGTGTTTACGAACTCTCGAGTAGGTGACTCGAGAAGTGGAGTAGGGCAAGGAAGGTGTCCTTTTAGCCGAACCACTCAGTTTTATATTTCTTACTCTCTACTTATTTTACTTGCATTTCATATTTATCTCATATATTATACAAACATCAATATCGTTAACTTCACATAAATTCAAAACTAGCTTTCAAAAAGTAAATTTAAATCGAGAAAACTATTCAACCCCCCTTCTAGTTTTCCACAATTAGCATTAAGAGCTAGATTACCAAAGTTTTTAGAATATATTGTATTTTAAATCTTTAAACGATAATAGATTCGGAAAACTCCAAAGAGGGTCAATCTATGCAAAGACCATCTCTCTTTAAGGCTAATTGCTTTATATATTAGAAAAATAGATTTGAAACCTATGTGAAGTCTAAATATATTAATCTTTAGCATATTATAGTGTATGGTGATTATAAACCTACCACTGAAAATAAGGATACCAGTAAGGAATAATTCATTCCTTATGAAAAATTTAAAGAGATCCATAAGAAAATGATTTCTAAATATGATGAGGCTAAAATGGTTTTATATAATGTTTTACCTAAAAAGGAATATGAAAGAATATTCATGTGTAAAACCGCTAAAGATGTTTGGAACTCACTTATAATTACTCATCAAGGTAACAAACAAGTTAAGGATAATAAAATAGATTTGTTTGTTAAAAAATATGAAGAATTTGTTATTTCTGATGATGAAACCATTGATTGCGCATTTGCTAATTATTACATCTTTAGAAGCACTTGACGAATATTTTTCAAGTCGTAATCATGTTAGGAAATTCTTAAGAGCTCTTCCTACCAAATGGCGTCTGAAGGTGACGACGATAGAAGAATCTAAAGACTTGTCGACACTACCTCAAGATGAACTCATCGGCAACTTAAAAGTCTATGAGGTAGTGCTCGAGAAGGACTTGAAGGATTCTAAGATCAAGAAGGAAAAATACAAATCTCTAGCTCTAAAGGCAAGGAAAGTATCAAGTGACAAAGAAGAGTCACGTTCGGGTAGTGATGAAGAATATGCCATAGCCGTAAGATATTTAAAGAAATTTTTTAGAAGAAGAGGAAAGTTTATCCGACAACCTTACGACGACAGAAAGAACATCCAAAAAGTGAAGGATGAGAAGAAGGGAAAAGAGGAGCGAAGGTGCTTCAAGTGTGGTGGCCCGAATCACTTTATAAGTGATTGTTCCAAACACTTCTTTAACAACCAAAAGGCCTTTGTTGGAGGATGTTGGAGTGATAGTAAAGAAGAAGACGACTCCAAGAAAGATGAAATTTGTCTCATAGCACTTGACAACAATGAGGTACTCTCCAATACTCTTTACTATAGTAGTTCATCCTTAGATAGCAAGTCATTACAAAATGAATACAACAAGTTAAGCAAAATTAGTCTTAGGATAATAAACAAAAACAAATTGTTAAAAACTAAAAATGAAATCCTAGACAACGAACTTAAGAGTAGGATAGAACGTCTAGAGAATAATAAGGAAGTTAGCATAAAATGTAAGTCTTGTGCCAAACTCCATTCCAAGATTGAGTCACTTTCTTTAAAACTTGCTAAGTTTGAAAATAGTAGCCATTTATAGCAATTTCTTACAAGAAATGATTGAAAATCAAAGATCTCAAAAAGATAAAAAGGGGCTAGGATTCACAGAAGATAGAGCTTCGAAGCGAAGATAAACCAGGAAAATTGAGTCAAGAAAGTAGGAAAATGCCCACTGTAGAACCGGCTGAGTCGGTTCCCTCTGCAAGAGAACCGATCAGTTCAAACATAGGGAACCGGCCTTCTGTAGAGATTTGTGAAAATTTAGATTCAAACATAATTAAAAGAACTAGTTCGGTACAAATAACTAAGAAATCAGTGCCTAATGCTACTATAGGAAATATGAAACAAACACCGACATTGAAACTTGGTCAAGGACTAGGAAAAAGTAAAATCCAAACGCGCCCTAAAACGCCCCATAGGAGACCCACCGCCTTATACCCTAAAAGTGACTATCACCAAGTTGGTTGGAACTATTCAACACAATAAAGATACCAATTTCAACCACCCAACTTTAGTACTTGGGGATCTTGTCCACCATATCTATACATGAACCAACCAAACGTCACGTATAACGCTAACGAACTCATGAGATATTGGGGACCACATGCTTAAGTTCTTTTGCGATTTTAGGTATGCCTAAAAGTCAAATTAGAACAGAATGAATGGATCAAAGATAGTGGATGCTCAAGGCATATGACGAGCAACAAAGATCTCTTCTCAACCTATGAAGCTATTAATGGAGGTAACATAGTGTTTGGTAGTGACACTAAAAACAAGATCATCGGAAAAGGTACGATTATTCACAACTCTTTAACTATTCATGATATTTGCCATATAGAAAATCTTAGCTTTAACTTACTTAGCGTATGTCAAATATGTGATAAAAAGTGCAAAGTACTCTTTAGTGAAACCGGTAGTAAAATACTTAAGGACGACATTACCATAGGTAGAGGGATTAGGAAAAATGGTCCTTATATAATGAAAATGGGAAATTCACCTAAAGATAGTCTTTGTCTAACTTTAATAGATGATACTTCGACCTTATGGCATCGAAGATTGGGTCACGCCAATATGCAACTTATTCAATTGCTATCATCTAAAGAGCTCGTTAGAAATTTACCAAAGCTAAAATTTGAAAATAATTTTTGTGACGCTTGTAACATAGGAAAGCAAGTACACGAAAGCTATGAGGTTAAAAACATGGTTTCAACTACAAAATATATAGAACTTTTACATATGGACTTGTTTGGTTCGTCGGTCGTTCAAAGTTATGGAGGTAACTTCTACACTTTGGTCATCGTCGATGATTACTCAAGATATACTTGGACTAGATTTTTGAAAAATAAAAATGAAGCATTTGACCATTTTGAAATTTTGAGTAAGAAAATTCAAGTCCAAAAAGGGTGTCCCATTATTTCTATACGAACGGATCACGGTCGGGAATTTGATAATGAAGTACAATTTGAAGCATTTTGTGATGCTAATGTTAACACCCACAACTTTTCGAGTCCACATACTCCACAATCAAATGGGGTAGTTGAACATAAAAATCAGACTTTACAAGAAATGAGTCGTACAATACTTAATGAACAATCTATCCCTTAAAATTTTTGGTGTAATGCCGTCAACACCGCCACCTATATCTTAAATAGGATTTTAATTAGACCTTTCCTCGAAAAAACTCCTTATGAGCTTTTCAAAGGAAAGAAGCCCTCTTTAGAATATTTCAAAGTATTCGGTAGTAAATGCTTTATTCTTAATACTAAAGATTATCTTACTAAATTCGACTCTAAATCTACCGAAGGTGTTTTCCTTGGTTATTCACCTAATAGTAAAGCATATATAATCCTAAACAAAGAAACCATGAGGATAAAAGAATCTTTAAATGTAAGATTCAACAAAAGTTCACCTCATAAATCATCACCTTTAGTAGATGATGATATAATCAAAAGCCAAATTATTGAAAATCAAATAGAAGATGTAGAAGACCTTTACGTGGACAACATCATCTTCGGATCAACTTGTCAAGACCTTTGCGATGATTTTTCTAAAATCATGCATGACGAGTTCTAAATGAGCATGATGGGTGAATTGAATTTCTTCCTTGTTTTACAAATCAAACAACTAGAAGATGGCATATTTTTCAACCAATCTAAATACATTAAAGAAATGCTTAAGAAATTCAGTCTAGAAGATTTCAAATCCATCAAAACTCCTATGTCTTCCGAAACCAAACTCACCCGGGACGAAGACGGAGAATCCGTTGAAGACACAAAGTATCATGACATGATTGGTAGTCTTCTCTACCTAACGGCTAGTCGGCCGGACATCATGTTTAGTATTTGTCTATGCGCCCATTTTTAAGAAGATCCTAAATCATCACACCTTGAAGCGGTAAAAAGGATTTTTAGATATATTAAAGGTACAACACACTTAGGTTTATGGTATCCTAAAGGAACAGGTGTAGAAACCATAGTTTACGCCGACTCCAATCATGCGGGAGACTATGTCGATCGCAAAAGTACAAGCGGAGTGTACACATTCATGCGATGTCGCCTCACTTTGTGGTTCTCCAGGAAGCAAACCGCCCTAGCCATTTCTACCACCGAAGCCGAGTACATATTCGCCGAAAAAGCTTGCCAACAAGCGTTATGGATGAAACAAGCCTTAGTTGACTATGACATTAAACTAGATGACATACCGTCTTTTGTGACAATAAAGGTGCTATCAACCTAAGCAAGAATCCCGATCTCCATTCCTGTACCAAAAATATAGAAATCCGACATCACTTTCTTTGCGATAATGTCCAAAAAGGAAACATCTCAATTGAGAAGGTCTCCTCCGAAGACAACATTTCCGATATTTTAACTAAACCTCTCAAACGAGAACCCTTCAACCTTCTTAGACTAGGTCTCGGCCTCATGGAACCAAACGCCTAATAAACCACCAAGGTACGTATTTCTTTTTTCTCTATGAGTCTAGGATTCTATTTCCGCACTCAAAAATATTAAACCATTCGGGAACTTTCATCACTCTACTATATGTATCATTACTGTGTACTATTATGTATGCATATGCATAGTTAAAACATTTTTTTTCATTCAAAACCAGAATGTGACAAATATTTTCTAAAAACTTTCTCACGACTAGGACATACTCAAATTGATTTATGCATTGCTTAATACAAAATAAAAACGTTTTCATTTATGCATCTTATATGTCTCTTGAATGCTAAAGTAACGCATAATTAATATGCATTTCCGGAAACATTCAATCGTAGCAACATCAAATCAAGGAGACTTTAGGTTATCTCATAATTATATTTTCTTTTAAGTCGAGATAACCGCACCTTCACATTGTTTTCATATAGGCAAACACTAGAACTATTTTCTTTTCTTAAAACATTTTTGCTGTCTCTATTCTACAGATCGCCGGTTCCCTTCAATATAGAAGGTCGGTTCCATTCTGTACATGGAACTGATAGAACCGGCTGGTCAGTGTACTGTGCATAACGAATTTTAAACTTCAAAAACCTACATTTCCCTCCAATTCCAACCTATTCCCAGCTAATAGGCCATAGAAGTTGACCTTTGAGCAAAATCTAATCATTAGGATTTTACCCAATTTGGAAGATAAAGCATTTAATACCATAAGAAATTGTTCTATAAATAGATCCCTTGTCCCAAACACCCATTCACCCATCTCTTTCAAAGAATCTTACTAACCTTAACCATGACGAAGACAAACAATGACAAAAAGAATGCCAACGCCTTTAAAAGAACCGCACAAATAAGTGTACGAGCTTGTTGTTTTATTAACCCACGACCCGCTTTACGACCTTACCAAAACTTGTCTCCACCTACCGATTACCAAATGGCTCCACCATCAAGCCCCATTGTGTCTTCGCCACTCTCTCTCATTAGGTCACCAGGAATCTCTCGAAGTCATCACTTGAACACCCCCAAAACTACTCCTCTACCATTGACTTCACCTCCACTGGCACCATCGCAACCATCCAAACAATCCTTTTCATTGGCTATTAACCTGGATCCCGTGGAACTAATCTTCTCTACTCCTCCCACATCACCTCTCCCATTCTTCGATTCACTCGAGGATTTACCACCAAGGACCACCAATCCACCACCTCCATGACCCTTGTTTGATACTATCGAGCATTTGGCTAACCAACCACTGCCTCTTCCCCCATGGAACCACCTTTGCCACCACAACTTCTGCTATTAGGACCCAACAATCCCTTTCCACTTCTCACTCATGAAATGTTTTGTGATCATTGTCAACGCACGCAAGTGATTGTCAACGACCTCCATGAAGAAATGAGGTTCATCCTCAACCACATTTTCAAGTACCTCGATGTTCTCACCTACAAAAATCACCCTTAGATCAGCTTAAAAGTAGGAAAATAATAAAAATATCTTTGAATTTAAAGAACTAATCCTTGTTCTTAGTTTTTCCCATTTTTGTATTAGACCAAAAGTCTCAAAGATGGTTGATCATTTTATTACAAGGAATACATGTTCTATGAAATAATTGTATTGTGCTTTTTATTTCCTACAAATCATCTTGATTGTGTTTATGCTCACAAATATAAAAAAAATCAAATCTTGACTTTTATGTGCAGGAGCCTGTTCCCTCGATTGGGAAGGACAGTTCCATTCTTTGGATAGAACCGTCCTTGTCGATTTTATAGTAGCACTTTTTTCTTCTTGTTTCTAACTCTTTGTCTTGTAGGTACTCTCAAAGCAAGCGAGAGCTTACACCAAATTGATTCACTAATTTTTTTATATAGCATTACACTTCTTTTGTTGATTTCCTTTCTTAAGAGGATGCCCCTGTCAAAGGGGAGCATTGCACCTTGATTCTCTCTGAATCAACTCTCATCATTGCATTCGATTCACTTCAGATCAACTCATACTTATATCATTGCATCTCTTATTTAGAACTTTTTGTTTTGACAAAAAGGGGGAGAATGGAAGTAAAAAGTAAAAAAACAACTTTAATGTATCTTTCCGCTCTAATTTTTACTTCCAACAATTTTATATTTTGTCATCAACAAATGAGAGAGATTGTTAATACAAATAAACCGGTAAAAACGTTTATTTCTATCTTACGATCTTCTCGTGTTTTGTCAATAACAACTCATAAAATCGTTGCAAGTAAAAATCTAGAACACACACACACACACATACTGATTATATATATTATATTATAAATATATATATATATATATATTATATATTATATTATATATATATTTATATATATATATATATATATATATTATATATATATATATATATATATATATATAATGTTAGGAACAAGAATGTCCGGTCACTTTTAATATTAAATAGTCAAAGCCCGTATTTAGTCAATATTTAGTATATAAGCTAATTTGGCACAAAGGCCCATGGGAAAGGATTATAAGGCCCTATGTGGGCCGGCCAAAGAGAGGTTTAATAACACCTCTTCATGCTGTGGGAAAAGGTTGGTGGTTTTTGTTGGTTGTATTCTCATTTTTCTCTTAATGCATTTCATGTTTAGCATTTTCTCTCTCTAGAAAATACATCCATTCTTCTACTTTCTCTCACTAGCACTTGCTTCTCCTATATCAAAGATTACTTGTATTCTACAATTGGTATCAGAGCCATGGAGTGATTTGCTTAGTTTTTGTGTTTATTTTTTTTGGTTCGTTTTTTTCGTACGCCTTTTTCTTTCTTTTCTTTTGTTTTCAAAGCTTCTTTGTACACTAAAAGATCATTTACCTAGGTAAAGTTGATTTAGTATCTTTGGATATAGGTGTATTTGCTTTGGATCAAAGAAAATCTAATTTTTGTTCATCTTTTGTTTTTAAAAACCTTATAAAGTACAAATCTTGATTTTGAATTTTTTAGCTTAAAAACCAAAAAACTGTCATTTTTAAGGTACCTATAGGTATAAGAATACTAGTTGTACAAGAAATTTTGAGAAAAAACAATCAAAAAGGTGTCTTTTTATGTTTTAAAAATTTTAAGTTTCGTCCGTGTGTTGCACGAATTCGCAGATTTCTAGTTCTTTCCGAATTGGCAATTCCCTTTTGGTGTTCGAATTAGCAGCTTCCGAATTGGCAACTTCCTTTTGATGTACGAATTAGCAGCTTCCGAATTGGCAACATCCTTTTGGTGTCCGAATTAGAAGATTCCGAATTGGCAATTTCCTTTTGGTGTC
>BQNB010056335.1:5735-38707 GCA_026074375.1 Tanacetum coccineum | reverse complement strand
GTTCTTTGAGTGCAAGTTTCTCTCTAATCATATCATTCATTTGAGAATCAATCATTTTTTCACGACTGCTTAAATCAATATTAAGACGTTGTTCAAAAGTTCTGACCCTTTCCTTATATCTTTCAAGCTCAGCAGTTATTGTTTCTTTATTCTGTTCTTTATTAGCCTTTTCCCAATTATTTATATGATTAATCATTTGTTCAGACACTTGTTCAATCATAGATAGAATCATTGAATCTTGTTGAGCTTGCAAATTAGTATCTTGATTAGTTGCCTGTTGTGTTTCTTGCAAATATTAAGAATATGGAATGATATTGTTGTCACTAGATATCTCATATCTGTAAAATCCATAACTGGTGATTGTTCAAAATCCTGCAATGCATGTACACTTTGATTATCCATATCATTCAGATAGGTTTCAGAATTAGGTACCTCTGAGATAACGTCAGAACCATAATTGGATATGTTGGACATAAGAACCGCTTGTGTAGTCGAGAGATCATCACAGTCAGAATCATAAATATCGAGATCCTCAGTCTGGAAAGAAGCATTGTGAGGAATGATTGTCTGAACTTGACCTATTGGAATTCTTGGATCTGCAAGAAATGCGAGTTGCTCCTCATCCAATATTTGTCCAGCTTCCTGAGCTTCTGCTAACATAGCTTTCTCCTTATACCACGCTGCATTCCTTGGTCGCTTAGGCTGAGTGCATTGCCTAGCCATATGTCCTTCACCTTGGCAGTTGTAGCATTTAACAACTCTGTCCTATCCACTTGTAGTATTTCCCCTTGAACTAGTAGCATTGCCCTTAAACGTAGTACCAGAATAATTTTGCCCTTGCCTCCCCTAAAATTGTTGCACTGTAACCCTTCCATCTTGAATATGGATCATCTCCAGGAGAAAACACAGGAACAACAAAACCTGAGTCTACAAATGGTGACTCAGTCATAAGTTGTGTAGGAGCTTGAGGTGATTGATAAGCAACTTGTGGAATTACTTGTGGAACAGTTGAGGTTTGATGATTCATTTGAGACTGAAATGTATGTGATGGTGGAATGGATGAATGATTGAATTGAGGTTGTGATTGATAAGTAGATGAGTAATGTTGATTGGGTTGAAGTGATCCATATTATGATGGTGAAAACTATTGTTGAAGTTGAGGATTATTGTAAGAAGATTGATAAGTATTGAAGTGAGGTGGTGTCATCTGCTGATTTGCAATGAATGCAAGTGGATCTTGATTGCGTTCACGCATAAGACGGACTTCATTAGCATGAAGTTCATGTTGTTCAAGATATGCATGAAGCTGATCAAAGTTGGAGGTATGCAAATCTTTAACAAGCTTGACATCAGTCACAAACTTACTCCATTCAGGTGGAAGACTGTTTAAGAACTTGGTATTAACTTGAAATTGCTCCATTTTCATTTTGTAGATGTTCATATCGTTAATCAGCTGAGTAAATCTCAAGTAATACGTGTGAAGTGATTCCCCCTTGATGTGAGTAAACTTATCAAATGCATCATACAGCTTACACTCTCTTTCCTGCTTTGTCAAAGAGGTACCTTGCATCAGTAATTGAACTCTCTCCCATAAATCTTTAGCAACTCTGTGATGATTCACAAGTGAATAGATATCAGCAGGAAGACCTTGAAGAATGATATTGGTAGCTTTCATATCACAATCAGCTTGAATTTTCTCAGCAGCAGATAATTCAGCATATTTCTTTGTTCTGATCACACCGTTCTCTTCAACCGTAGGCCAAATGAGAGGACCATGTTCAACTGATTCAAGTATCATTCTTCCGTGCTCTCTATTTTGCATGTATAATTCCATTCGACTTTTCCAAGAATCATACAGGTCTTTGTCCAACATAGGTGGACGATTGTCAGCACCGGAGAGTATCATGTACTCAGCAAGAGTATTCTTTTGTCCAAGTGAAATAATTGAATCCATTTCAATGTGATAAGATTAAGATGATCGTACAGTGATTGGAGGTTGTTGTGTTAAAGTGAGGTTTGATTAATGAAGTTGAGTCTTTTGGAATACACGGGATTTTACAATTCTTGATAAAACCGATAATCGAAACGTCACGATTTTACAATTCAACAGAACAACCGTATAATTCACCTAACAAACGTGTATAGTTCTCCTTAGTCAAGCGTATAAATTACCCAAGCAAACTACGTATAAATCGCCCTTGAAACATACACTGTATAAATCGCCTTAACAATAATACATGTATAAATCGCCTTAACAATATAGGTGTATAAATCGCCTTAACAATTTGGAACTGAGTAACATCGCCTAAAACATTTGCATGTATATATCGCCTTAACAATTTGGACGAATTAAATCTGCCTAGACAAATTTGCCACGTATAAATCGCCTGAAGGAACTACCGTAAAAATCGCCAGAAGAAACAAAAACGCGTATTAAAAATCGCCTGACTACTTTGACACTGTATAAATCGCCTGAAACAAGTGATAAGAGCATAAATCACTCTGAAGAACACGTATAGATCGCCCAATACCCTACGAAACTCAAGAAACAAAAATCTATAAAAAGAACTCAATTATTTGACTGGTTATTTTACCCGATTTTTCTTGTACAACTTAACTATCTAAGACTATTAGAACTTTAAAAACACAAACTTTAACGTTTTTGACACGAAAAATTTGAAATCAAGATTCTTGGTACAAAACTCTCTTTTTAACCAAAAAGACTCAAAAAGATGATATTTTTTATGGTTTTTGAAATATTTTAAATTTTTTTTTATTTATTCTTGTACATCTAGTTTAAACTAAGAAAACTAAGAAAGAAATTTTAATGATCTATATGTTATAAAACCCTCAAAAAGTTGAAAACGAATTTAATATGTATTCGAACCAAAAACACTAGTAAAACAAGTAGATTAAAACGCACGGGACAAAAACCTACACAAACACCCCATGACTCTTGATACCAATTGTAGAATCTCTTAACACAAGTATGGAATGATTCACTTAGAGTTTTAGAGAGGGAAAGAGATGGTTGGATGAATACTTAGAAAGAGAAAGAAAAAGGACAATATTAGCTTAGTGAAAATATGACAAATGAACAACCAACACCCTCTCCATGTGTGGAGAGGGTTTATATATGCCTAGCTTAACCGGCCATGGGCTTGTGTTAAGGTCTTATACAATGTAATCTTTGGCCCGTTACTTACTAACAAAACATTAACTTAATACTACGAACTATTACTAACTATATTGGCAGTGACCGAATACTTTTTCGTATTTCTAACACTCATTCATAAGATTGTTCTATGAACATTAGCAATGCTTAGAAGGAGCTACGAACTTTTCACGATTGAAGATCGTCTTGAGCTAACCATACATCCTTATGCCTTTCTCAATCTCATACGCTTTCGGTCAACGTGTGTTTACTAATTATTTATTATATTGATTCGACACGTTATGTCTGGATGAGCACGAATTAAGTGGGAGGGAAAACACACTCGTTCACATATAGTCTTTCACCAAATATTCTTTAAGAACTCACAAATGTGATTCTTATGTTCCCTTTAGAAACCGATCAGGCGAACATTTACCCTACGGACTCATTTCATGTTCCTTGCACAACATGTACACCTCTCTCACGGACAAACCAAAATGGTGACCAAGATCGAAACCTGACATCTCTTCCTAACTTTACTATTAGGACTAATACCTCCTCAAACAAGAACACTCATTTCTTTTCCATAAGAACACTTATTTATTTCCCACGACATAATACTCCTCGTTCACCACAAACCGATTTAGGTTTCTTGACTCTACCTTACATACTAGTACACCACATTAACATATTCTTAAGAATTCACACATGTGATCTATCCACTAAAACCTCTCACAAAACACTCAACTTTTACTCTACACACATAAGTACTACAACAATCACAATAAACCACAATTGGATCCTAATCACTTACCTAACACACTATTAGGATCAATACCTCCTCAACAAGAACACTTCACTCTTTTGGAATAATCATCGTTTCTTAGAACCATCACATCATAAGTCAACCATACAAGAACGTCGTATACCACACACTCAAATCAACAGCTACAATCTACCCTTATGTAATAGATAGTTAGTGTACCAACAATAACTTCAACAGAACAAAACCTTGCAAGTATACTTCACTCTTGATTATGAAATAACCTTTGACCCGTATGACGATCATTACACAGACCCAATCACTATACTTCACGTCCTAATAGTGATGAATACTTTTCACATACCCAAAACTCACAAGAAACACTTCAACCATACACTCAAGACCCCTAACGAACTATAACTTTTACTCTTGATAGAACAATTGTAAGTTCAAAAACCTTTAATCCTCACAAAACAAATATCAACATACGACAAAATGTAACCCTACATCAATCTTGACAACAAGAACATTTCACCGAACATAACACCTTCACAACAAATATTGGTCACTCACTTTTCAAACTCGTATACAAAGAAGATTATTCACTTTCAAATTCTCCTACCGAAATAATGGTCTCACGTTTCAAACTCCTTAAGAACATCTCTTCAAGAACACTCACACTATATCCAATAACCATTACAAGTGATCCTTTCATATTTTTACAATGAGTCCTTTATAGTTTGTTTTCCACTTACTAGCGAGTGAAGAACATAAAGACTACCACCTCGCTCACATATCCACCTTTAGTTAGAACATGACAACCAAAAACACAGCAACCCAATCACTCATTTCATCTGTAGTGCAAACGATATAGGTTAATTCTAAATCATCCCTTAACAATCTTAACTCAACACCTTCCTCCTTCGTTCTCGCTCAATGACCTTCACCACCTTTCCATTATATGGAATGTTTTTATTACTCTAGGAGCATACCCATTTTTCACTAATTATATCTGTGTCACAATATAACTACTTTTTGTGTGTATATTTTTGACAATGAAACGAGTTAAAATATTATTGAATCATTTTACTTTATATGTCATAATAATATATTATTTTTATTTCTTCTAAACATAAATGGAGTATGTGCTTCTTTAACAAATCAGCTTTATCGTCAACATATAGTTGACCCCAAGTCTTACAAAAATGTTTTTCCTAGAACACCTCACACCTGAAAAAAAGCACACATATTGCTTTAAACAAACAAACCAATGAGGATTTAGGAATCACTCATTACAACCCTGACAAAAAGTCATATCCGAACTCAAATCAGCTTCTTTTGGTAATAATGATTTCGTTAAGGAACTGTCGTTCTAAAACGATAGTACTCCTTATCCCGGGATGCCATCTTTTACGAAGTCATTCTCATAACAAAGGTATGATCAAACTATGAAACCGAATTTTGTTCTCGTTATTAAAGTTTTATATTGGTTAGATAAATTTGTGTCAATTGAGTCTCAGTTATCAAGCAATTGTCTTGTTCTTTTTATCTAAGGTTTTTAATATTTTGTAGATTTGCATGTGTCTAGTTTCTAAAAACATTTCTTGAAAATGTCATACTTTAGAGTACTTCATACCAAAGACATGCTATCAAATGTTCCCCGATATATATTACTATATAAATTATATATAATATATATATATATATATATAATTGGCCATCATGATGCTAACATCTTATAAACTTGGTATATTACCTTTTTGGACCTTTACTTGATATTGTTCATGATTAAAGTGTTTACATGCTACGTGCTTTGGGTTTTGGCTGTAAATTGCAGTTCTTGTTGATTTTGTATGAACATGCGACCAACGGAATCCACCATATGTTATATCCATAGGCTGTTTAGCATTATCCGTGGCTTAACCAGACCAGCGCAAAAATCAAAATTTGTTGATTTTTAACTTTTTATACTTTATCTTATAATCATGCTATGTGATACTATATGGGTTTTTAAACCTTAGGTTAAAACACTATTCTTATATTATTTTTCTTGTTACATACATAGCTATCATCGTTATTATGTATATGTGCGCTTGTCTACTAAATTTGTTTTGTAGTACACTTCCATATCTCAATTCCTTGGTGTCTCAAACAAAGGGAAGCTTCCGACAAGCACTTAGAGAGTGCATCTTGCATACATTTAGTTGCACATACTTGTCTAACAGAGTATCTAGCATCGCACTAACATTTTTTGTAGGTTTTTGATAATACCTTGATGCCTCGAATAAGGGGGAGCATTCGTCAAGAAGAAGCATAACACACATTTATCAATAAATTTTCCTATTTTCTTCTTGATAAAGTAAATTATGTTGCACAAAAACTAACCCATGATGTAGGATAATCTTAGTAAGAAAATTTGATCCAAGGATTCATTAGCAACCAAAGGTCAATAATCACAAGAGTGCAAGGAGCTAAGGGAGCTCGAGGGCAATCAATTTAGATAGTTCAAAGTTGCTTAGAAATAAGATTGAAAGTATAACTTCACTAGGAATTATCAAAGCATCGCTTTCAAGGTGAGAAAAAAAGTTTAACACCAAGGACACTCCCTCTTCGGCAATAGGGATGGAAGAATGTTAACGGAGAATGATTGAAGGATTGAAGCATATACCTTTTTGTTTCGACAAAAGCGGGATAAGGAAGTGTAAACGAGTAACTTTTAAATTTTACTATGTTACAAGTTTACATATTTGTCATCATAAAAATGGTGGAGCTTGTATAAGCAAATATTACGATTTTTAAACTAAACAAGTCCTTTGGTTTTAATAAAGACAAACAAGTAACTTGTAATACATAGGCTTTTCTTATTAAACATGAATATAACATGAGAATGGTAGATAACACACTTTTTACAAAGAAGAAAAGTTCAAATCTCACCATCGTTCAAATATATGTCGATGACATTATATTCGATTTGCTTGTCAAGACATGTGTGATGACTTTGCCAAAATCATGCATGACGAGTTCGAGATGAGCATGATGGGTGAACTTAACTTTTTCATTGGATTATAAATAAGAAAAATGGAAGACAGTATCTTCTTTAATCAACCTAAATATATTTTAAAAAATGTGTTAGTGCAAATATTACTATATTTAAACTGAACAAGTCCTTTGGTTTTAATAATGAAAAACAAGTAACTTGTAATACATAACGTAAAATGTGCAAGTTACGCGTGATCACAACTCATCAACACATATATTAATCAACACCTCTCGACGTATCGAGTCTACTCCTGCTTCAACAAAAGGTATGAATATGTTTGTTAAGTTGCATTATGACCAACCCATTTAACAAACCATTAAAAATGATTAACAATTAGTTAATCACATTGGAGAATAGGACAAAACTTAATTACTTAACTAACTAGAATAAGATCTTTCTTCTAGAAGCAATCTTCCATATTAGGAAACAATCTTGGAAGATCAAAACATGTCTAACCATATTAGATAATACGACAAAATAATTAGGGAATAAAGACAAAACTAATTATTCTTGTTTAACTATTTTTGGAAACAAATCTTACAAGATCTTTTCATATCTAGCAAATCTTACCATTTTAATGTTAAGCTCAATTTTCCTTCTAGAACAAAATCTAATTAGATTTTATAAGTACACTAAGGATCTAAGCAAAAGATTTAAAATGATTTCTATCAATTTTAAAATTGGACCGTGCGACCCACGGATCCACCTAAAAGGCAGAAAAATCCACCATCCATGGATCCATGGCACCTTGATAGCCATGTTTTGGGTTTTCTATAAATACCACCCATTTGCTTAGTTTTTCACCCAAGCTTTTCACAACCTTTCTTCCACATTATTACACACATTTAGGATCATTATAAACAAAGTTTTTATAATGTAAAAACACAATTAATCATGTCATCAAAACCCCAATAACCCATGATCATAATGCTTCTAACTTTCATTTGTTGCAAGCATGATTCTACATGATCCTCCATTCAAGCAAGCTTAGAGATCTTGCCATCATCATCCACCACACACCTACACATATGAAGATCCATCACAACAAGCCAAAAGACTTGTCATCTTCATCATCAACATCATGTTTAGTGATCTTGATGTTTTAGATTAGGCTTTTATATCCAATTGACAATTATGTCTTGGATCATCATTATACACATTTGTGTATCAATCATTATACAACAAACTAGATGTTAGATGGTTTATGTGTTTAGGCCATAAAACACAAGGTTTGTTATGTTGGGCCATAAAACATAACGGGTTTGGTTGTACCCGAAGAAGGACTCGGTATTTAGCTTAGTACCGGATAAAGTGTAAGCGACGTTAGGTTGGTTCTACCTCAAAGTAGGACTCGGTATTTAGCTTAGTACCGGATAAAGTGTAAGCGACGTTGTATGGTTTTCTCCGCCTTAAAGGAGCTTGTTGATCTAGTGAAGTAACTCTCGAGTTGGGTACTCGGGGAGTGGAGTAGGGCGAAGAGGAGCTTCGTAGCCGAACCACTATAAATCATCATGTCCGGTTTGCGCTTTCTTTTACTTATTGCTTTACATTTATATTTGCCTTTATCGCTTTATATTTATATTTGCCCTGCATCTACGTTTGTATAGAAGAGAATTATGGAACCAAAGATTTGTGTGGTATGATTAAAAAGATTGAGCCCTGTGCTGACGGAACGTTGTGTTTGAATAATAGGAGTTGGATAGTTTTGGTGAATTGAGAGCATTGATTATGCACGAGTCGCCATATGTCAAAGTATTCGATCCACCCTGGATCAGACAAGATGTACCAAGATTTAAAGAAACTGTATTGGTGGCTTAATATGAAAGCTGAGATTGCCGCCTACGTCAGTAAGTGTCTGACATGTGCCAAAGTCAAGGCCGAATACCAAAAATCATCTGGTTTGTTGGTTCAACCGGTGATCCCAGTATGGAAGTGGGAAAACATTATAATGGATTTCATTACTAAATTACCGAAGACGTCGACTGGACAAGACATAATTTGGGTAATTGTCGATCGCCTTACTAAATCTGCTCATTTTCTACCAATGAAGGAGAACGACTCAATGGAAAATTTGACTAGACAATACTTAAAGGAAGTAGTCACGAGGCATGGTGTGCCAGTTTCGATCATCTCTGATCGAGATGGTAGATTCACATCTCAATTCTGGCAGTCGCTTCAGAAAGCTCTAGGTACTCAATTGGATATGAGTACTGCTTATCACCCTCAAACCGATGGTCAAAGTGAAAGGACCATCCAAACCTTAGAAGACATGTTGCGTGCTTGTGTGATCGATTTTGGAAAAGGTTGGGATAGGCATCTACCCTTGGTGGAATTTTTGTACAACAATAGTTATTACACGAGTATCAAAGCCACACCATTTGAAGCACTGTACGGTCGTAAGTTTCGATCGCCTGTTTGTTGGGCTGAGGTTGGAGATGCACAGCTTACTGGCCTAGAGATTATTCATGAAACCACAGAAAAGATCATCCAAATCAAGAAACGTATTCAAGCTGCACGTGATAGACAAAAGAGCTACGCCGATAGGAGACGTAAGCCATTGGAGTTTCAAGTTAAAGATAAGGTTATGTTGAAAGTATCGCCATAGAAAGGGGTAATACGTTTGGGCAAACGAGGGAAGCTGAACCCTCGTTATATTGGACCTTTTAAGGTTCTTGCTAAAGTTGGAACACTTGCTTACCGACTTGAACTCCCAGACCAACTAAGCCATATTCATAGTACTTTTCACGTTTCCAATCTAAAGAAGTGTTTCTTTGACGAACCACTAGCTATCCCATTAGATGAAATTCAAATTGATAACAAGCTTTATTTCATTGAAGAACCGGCTAAAATCATGGATCGCGAGGTCAAACGTTTGAAGCAGAGCCACATCCCGATTGTGAAAATCCGTTGGAATTCTAGAAGGGGTCCTAGTTTTACTTGGGAGTGCGAAGACCAAATGCAGAAAAAGTACCCTCATCTAATCGCTAACCCTGCATCTACGTCAAAAGCTACGTCTTGAGCTTTGAGGGGAAAGCTCTTTTAACGGGGGAAGGATGTCACGCCCTATAAATTTCAGGTTGTTATTTTAAATTATTCCGTTTATTATTTTAACTTTTATACGTTACGTTTAAATTATGACTTAAAACCGAGAAATTATCCCCCGTAAAACTGGAAAACGTCATCAGATGCGTTCCGACTTCGGACTTGGATTAGTCTACATTTTATATGCATTATTTTATCATTTTAAAGTGTTACGCGGGTTACGTACACTTCCGTTTTCGATTTCTATGATTTCCGCGTACATTTTTTGTTTTTCGCTTTTTAGGTCAAACGGAACCCCGAAAACTTACCACATTTGCATGAAAACTCAAAATATCATCCATTGTGAAAACCTAAAAGATCGTTGTAGCTCTAGTTTGTTAAGAACTAATCTAGGATAATGATAACATAGGCGAAATATTCAAACATAGAATCAATATTATCATAACAAGGTTTTACCAAACATTCCAAGCCCCAATATTATTTGATCAGAACAATACGGTTACATCAATGAACTGTAACAGGGATCAAGGAAAACCTTGATTACCTTGAGGCTAAACCAACTAAACCCTAGGCGTCCACTTAGAGGACTTGACGCCTAGAACACACACACACTTTTCTGGTGTTTACATCTTGACACACATAAAAAACTATATCTAGGGATCTCTTTATATAGTAGAGTCCATCTAGATTTACAAGGGAAAACATAATTGTATAAGGAAACTAAATCTTTTAATTCTTTAATAAACTTCATCTTTATCTTCAAGAATCATATCTTTTGGAATCTTTTATCTTTTGTAGAATAAACTCCACCAGCTTGTAGAATTCCATAATGCTAGATTCAGTCCTTATGTTTCATTCTTGTTTTGTCTTATCAACTCAAATATAATTCCTAACAATCTTCCCCTAGTTGATAATGACAAAACCAAATAAGCACGAACTTCCCCTAAAGTTAATATACGAATGAAAACTTCCTTTTAAGCTACCAAGGATCTACAAGTTGCATATCATCAAATCTTCTTCCCCTTTTTGTCAATATCAAATAGGAGACTAAAGTATGAAACTTTGATCTTCACAACTAGGAACCAATATTACACTTCTAATCCAAGTATTTCAATGACCCAAATTGCCCTCCATTACGCACCTTAATAAAAATGAACTTAAGTAGTAAAAACTTACACTAGCAGTAGTAACAAAGGCTAGTAGTGGTAAAAACCTTCACCTCGATGTAGCATATAAATGGTTAAACATTTTTGATAATAAGCTTCCCCTGAAACCCATATGTTAACCATTTCTTGAATCTTCAATTCTGTAGGCTCTATGTAATGATTACTGATGAAGAAAACTAAGTATAACGAACTTGATGCTGAAGTAGAAAAACCCAAACTTGTGTCATATATCTTGCACTATCCACGTAACTTCGAACATATACCCAAAACCAATGTATAGGGAGACCGCAGTCTCTTGACAATTTATCCTCATCTTCTATGAGACACATAACCAAAGTGATAGCAAATGTGAGCATTGAGCACCATAAGAAAAATCACACACCTTTGCTAGATTTGTCAATTCTTCGTCACATCGTTTCTAAGCACAAACAAGTTACCTCCAAATGTTGTAAGCTATTTGAGATATGATAAGAACACAAACCTGTGAAACTCCACTTCAACTTCAAATAGGTGATAAATAATCTTCTTCGTAACCAATTAATCCAATTAAACGAGCCTTTAAACTTTTAAGAACATTTAAAACAATAAACCAAAAAATTCGTGTGTGTGTTATGGATAACCAAAATTGCCTTTTGTCACCCGATATCGAGCCAAACTAGCAGTATAAACTTCTTTCTCGGACGATACTAGCAGTTTTAAAATCTTCTCGGACAAAGAAAGTAGTATTAACATACTTGAATACTTTTAAAACCCTCAAACAGTACTAACCTGTATCACACTCATCTGCTAATACTTTCTTAATCTGCTGCCAAAATGCTTCAAACCATAAATGCTATACACAAGCAAATCCAAACAAATATCACATCCACGTCCAAACAGTAGTTTCTCATCCATCTTATAGCATTCCAGAAATACCATAACATAATAGCCCAAATAATTAAAGCTCATTAATATCTTTGGCCTAATAACTGTTGATAAGATCCTCAAAAGTCCTAATACCCACTTTCAACATAGGCACGACCATTTCTGGGCTTGAATTCATCAACTGCCCTAGTGATTTCTTCTACCAAATCAATAATAAGACTATCAATTCTCATGAGATAATGGACATGGACTTCGTATAAGCCCATCTAGATGGTATCCGGTCCACTCAATGAAGTACACAGCCAACCCAATTGATCAATTCCTTATACGAATCCAATAGATGATTAGCGAGTTTATATGTCAACCAATAACCAAAACATGTATCATCCATTATTGCATCACGCTAGTAGCACAAACTCACAAAATAAACCTGACAGTATAAAGTTAATTTGAGCAGTATAAACATATAAAGTATTTAGCAACGCTTTAACTGTCACAAAATTGTCACTAATCTCATGTCTCTTTTCTCCCATTCATTTTAGTGACACTTTATTTGTTGCTACACTATTGCTAATATGTTTACTCCTTCCTCCTATATGTTTTTGTGACACATAATCTGTCACCATTCTGTTGCTATTTTGTCACAAATCTTGGCAATACTAATATAAAGGGAGCAATACTAATGTTGTATTGGCAGCATTAAGTAACACATAAACACGAAGTAGCTAAAACATACCAATACGTATCATCATCACATTAAACATCAGCACTAATAACCATGAAAGAGCATTGCTTCTGTTCTTAAACCTCATTCGCCATATTAGCAGCTTTCCTCATGTTTATCATTGAACTATCTGAAGTTTGTCTTTATAGATACATAAAGTCAACAATAATACAAATGTTTTCAGAATCATATGAGAGTTTTTCACCATTGTAGCCTTCCCTGATTTTACTTTTACTAGTAGCTTTTGAACAACCCAACTATTCAACATAATAACAGGATCAAAACAAATAGAGACGAAACCCTAAAATTAGAGATAACATACCATGTTGCGCAAACCCTAATTCATCATGACTTGAGTTAATCAAGTGTCTTCAGTCCGTAATGATAAGGGTCTAACAAACCCTTATATATCTAAAAAGGTTCACAGCGGCTATATACACAAAACCCAAATAATTTAAACATCAGAACGAATTAAATCTTATGCGATCAGATCCTTTGAAGCTTCAAACCTTTTTCAATATCTGTTGTATCTTTTTCTGTCCAAGAATCAATCACAAGAAACCCTTTGAAGGCCATGCTTTTTGCATTTACCGAATTAGGGTTTCTTTAAAACCTTGTAGATCCTAGATCAAGAGCCACGAGGCTCTGATACCACTTGTTAATCCCAATCCTAGATCGATTCCTTAGGTTGTCTAAGGTTAAATTACCTTGGATAAATCCAAAATAACTTGTTGTAAAAACTTTGTATGTATACTAAAGTTTATGCGAAATCTACACCTTAATACCTAGAAGTATTATGAATAAAACAGTAATCTTGAATAAATAAAGATATAACCAAATGCTTCAATATTATTAGATTAATAATACGAGTACTCGTCACTAGTACTAGGGTTTATGTTGAAACCTTAATTGTAGGCTTCATAGATCATTTTACCCATCTAGGATATCATAACATTGATCACGCAGCGGAATAACAAATTAGAACAACAATGTTATGAACAAGGTTTTTATTCATAAACTAATAAACTATAAACTATTCGAACTTTTAATTAAGATCGACTATGAACTATTACATAACACTAATAAGCTAACTATTAGACTCTCATTAGAGAGATCTAACTATATGGATAATAAAACTATCACCCTAACCAGTCCTTTTATAGTATAAAGGAGTCAAGGTTACATGGAAACTAATAATGATAATAATTTATAAAATCCAATTATGATATTCAAATCATTATCTTTGACCAAATCATGAAACTAATAATGATAAAATGATAAAATCAATCATTTTTTTTTATCAGTTAATTCAATCATTATCTTTGACCAAATCTTTCAATTCTTATCTTTTGTATATTCTTTGACTACAACTTGTTCTTCAAAGTTTTCCCATCTTAGTTTCATTCGTGTTTTGTCTATCAACTCAAAATAATAATTCCAACAATCTCCCCGTAGTTGATATGACAAAACCCAACAAGCACGAACTTCCCCTGACGTTGATATACGAATGAAACATCCCCCTAATCCATGTATACCGACCAAGAATCATCAAGCTGCAAAACATCAAATCCTTCTTCCCCTTATTGTCAACATCAAATAGGGGTCTTCTGTAGATGTGCAACTTGTAAACATTTCCCCTTTAGTGGTACATGTATAATGGTTAAAAACATGTTAACAATAAGCTTCCCTGAAAGTATGCTAACCATCCCTATGAATCTCGAACTCAAGTAGCTCCAAGTATAATTATTGATGAAGAAAAATGAGTATACCCATATGTTGAAGAATTAGAATTTCCTAAACTGTGATCTTATGTCTTGCACTATCCACATGAACATCAAACTTATAACCAATACCAAAATATAAGGAGTAATCGCAATCTTGACAAAATCCTCAGTTATACCTATAAAATAAGACACTGTAGTTACAAACAACGTAACTCCTTAAAGTGATAGCAAATGTACGTAGTAAGCATCATAAGGTAGATCGTACTCCTTTGTTAGATTCATCAAGTCTTCGTCACCAACAATTAAGCACAAACAAGTTATCTTTAAAAGTCATAGCCTGCAAACCTATACTTTAAGATATGATAAGACACGCACCTGTGAAACCCAACTACAACATCAAATAGGTAATAATCAAATGTCTTCTTCAAATAATCTCCAAAACGAGCCATAAACATCATCATCGTTCAAGATCCAAACGCGTCCGTGTTTAGGTTTCTTCTTTATTCTTCTACCATAAAACCTTGAATCCTAGATATCAAGAGCAACCCGCTCTGATACCAATTGTTGAAACCTTAATTGTAGGCTTCATAGATCATTTTGCCCATCTAGGATATCATAACATTAATCACGCAGCGGAATAACAAATTAGAACAACAATGTTATGAACAAGGTTTTTATTCATAAACTAATAAACTATAAACTATTCGACTTTAATTAGTCGACTATGAACTATTACATAAACTAATAAGCTAACTATTAGACTCTCATTAGAGAGATCTAACTATGATGGATAATAAAACTATTCACCCTAGACCTCCTTTTATAGTATAAGGAGTCAAGGTTTACATGGAAACTAATAATGATAATAATTATAAAATCAATTAGTTATTCAATCATTATCTTTGACCAAATCTTTCAATTATTATCTTTTGTAGTATTCTTTGACTACAACTTTGGTTCTTCATGTTTCCATCTTGTTTCATTCGTGTTTTGTCTTATCAACTCAAAATATAATTCCCAACAGTTTATAACCTTAAAGCTTTTCTTAATCGACTTAACAACTATGAAAACTTATATGCAAAACTGATATCTCAACTAATACCCTAGAGCCTCCTTTTATAGACTAAGGAGTCCTAGTCGGCTTACAATACATTCCAAAGATATCACAATCTTTTCTAAACATAAACGTAATCTTTTAAACAAATACATTATGTATATCTTGTACATAAATATCTCAATACTTATCTTCACAAGTATTCTTGTTCTCTAAATAATCTTTATCTCTTTAATTCGTCTTTATCCTCTTGACAATAGAAAGTCTTCAAGCAGATGTAATCCAGCAGCATAAACTTTTTCACCAGCAGCACTGAGCAGTAGTAACTTCTAAGAATCCTTGAAGTCTTTTAAGTCCCAACACATGTGTTGAACTTATCCGGGCATTCTGAAGCCCTAGTCAACACACTTTTTGCTCAAGGACTCATCTTGGAGAATTATCATGAGCAAAACATCTTGGAGGATTCTATTTTCCTTTATTATTTTATTGTTTTATCTATACAACGAGGACGTTGTATAATTTAAGCGAGGGAATGGAGAATTAGAACGTACTTGTCTTTTTTTTTTAAATAACATGCAAAGTTCTTAAAAATGGCCAAATTTTAAAAAAAATTCAGCATGACTTTCGTAAAAATCGCTAGTTACATTACCTAGCGCACTATAACCCTTGATACATATTGTGAGAATTAAGCCTGTTCCATTTTCAACTGTCTACTAAAAATTCTACAAAATTATGAGTGTGCCGGTGATGTAGTGGACTTTAAAACTTGGCGTGGTATATCACTCGAGACCGCCATGATTAGTACTATGGATTTAGATGGAAGAACATGTTCAACTGATAAATTTCTAGGATTAAACCAAATAGCCTACATGTCGTAAAATAACTATCAACATTGGTTAGTTAACTCCTGTGTAACCCTTGATTACTCTTATTTTTAGAGTAAAATCCCCTAGAACAACCTGTTAAGCCATTCCTTTCTTTTTCTACACCATATTATATGTTTCGTTACACCTTTGCACCTTAGCCTACCATGTAGATTAAGCCTATTTTACCGATGTTGCTAGTTGCTTTCATGTAAAGTCTTGTATTTCCTGTGTCAAAGTAAAATTTTTCTATCTCTGCAATGATTGGGAAATTGCACAATGCAATGGGAAAGATATATAGCTCATACGTTTCGCTACTTTCATGATTATGAATCATGCTCGAAGAAGAAGTGTTACAAGGAAAAGATTATCCGGATGAATTATTTTTAGTGAAGACGATGAAACCAAACCGAGGTTTATGATGTATTGTTAAAAAAAGAGAAAAAAAAGATGGAAGAAAAATAGTAGGTTCAAAAGAAGTTTATACTGAAGGAATTACTTAGAAGGATCGATTATTCGTTGATACGTTACAAAAATCAACGATGTAAAGTCTTGTAAAAAGTGGCTGATATCATCACTTATGTAAAAGTATGTAAAGAGTGGGATGTAAGGGAAGTTGACCATTATGGGAACGCCAACTTAGGTTGTCTTTGTCATTTCTTTTATCGAGGCGTTTGTCTATATGTTCGAGTCTTTATCATGGAACGGTCGGGGGAAAGTTACTAGCAACCATACCTTATTTGTTGGCTTAATCTATTTGTTTTGTGAATTTTACTTAACACCCAGTTTACTTCCCTTTCCTAGAAACTAACCTTAGTGTCTACTCAAACGAGGACTTGTTTGAGCATGCATGTCTATTCTGTCATTACAGCCATGTATGCATGTCTCGACTGCCTTGTTGGATGACAACTTTTGGTGAAAGTTAGAAGCTCCCTACCCTATATCATTTTTCATCCTAACCGCTGGTTAAACACGAACAAGGATGTGTTTGGATTGTATATGTCTATTCCGTTGTTACGGCCGTGTATGTATGATAAAGCTGCCTTGTTGGTGTGGTACTTATGGTGAAAGACTATTGAATGATCATATCATAAGCCTTCTTAACCCAATTTAGCTTTTGACTTGTTCTTCCTTAGCTTTAGTGGTGGAGATGTGTATCCTTGCCAAGCCTATGATACGAAGCTAATCACGACCGAGCAATTAAGCGTACTACTTAAATGTTACACCCTAGATTAGTTGAGTGATCTGAGTGTTTTTATTTCCATATTTTGTAAGGAGCTTGGTTATGTACAGGTCATTAGGGCAAAACGATGCTTAAACAGAAAATCCTCAACTCCGGTTGGGACACATTTTTATAAACTAAACTTTTTCTAAAGTCTACTTGAGGACAAGTAGGATTCAATTGGGGGGATATTTGATGACATCAAATAACGTCACTTTATTATATCATTTATCCCATCTATTTTGCTCACTTTTATATAATTATTGCATTATTTGGTACTTAATTGCTTTAAAGTTGATAAATGCAGTAATTCAGGGGTGTTTTGTGAAGACAAGCTAAAAGGCGCATAATTTGGAGCTAAAACGAAGATATTTGAAGATTGCTGAAATTTCACCAATACACGGTATCCAACTAAAGAGATACGGTGTATCTGCGCCAAGACTTTATAAGAAAACGTGTTTGACCAATTCCCAATATGGCTTATCCATGTTGTCTACATACGCCGTATCCATGAAGATAACTATTTGTAGATATAGTAAATCAAGTAAATTAGGAATGATATCAAAGATTTATTATGAACGTAGCGCGCACTCTAAGGAATCCAGCCCAATACGCCGTATCGACCTTGTTGGATATGGCGTATCGAGTCTTTTTCAAACACTATAAATAGAAGACTCAAAAACGAGTTTTCAGTGTGCAATATCACATTCTTTATACCATACTCACTAAAAGACGAATTTTAGAAGAGAAGAACAACCACCAAGGTCAAGCATTGATCACGAATCCATAGAAGACATCGTGTAATTTTTACTCTCTTAATCGTTCGATTTTAATTGTTTGATTACTCTTGTATAATTACAATGGTTATGGGCTAATACCCTCGGGTATTAGCCATCTTAATGAAAGTTCAATGTTTGGTTTGTTTTAAAATCAATTTCTTAATTTTTCGTTAATTGTTTAATTATGTTTATCACCTCATACTTGTTTATGTGTTTGAATATGCGACCTATCATTCAATTAGATCTGGTGATACGGACCAAGTAATCTATATATCGGGATAGCTCTCCATATCATGTTTCATATTACTAGACCAATAGGATCAGAAATAACATTCTGTCTTTGTCTTTGAATTATGAGCTTAGTTGGACCGGTAGGTGACCTGTTTATGTTTCAGCAATCATGCTCTTAATTTACTGATAAAGATTAGAATAGTAGACTACCAGTATATAAAGTACCATCAAACAATAAGTGGGTAAAGTCTCGTTGGGCTAGGGTTTTAACAGGATCAACACTGCTTTATATCTCTAAGATAGATTATAATTAAAATAAAGGATGCTTTATGCTGATGTGTTAATTGTGACAGGATTAATCGTGTCTAGGTCTTAGGATGATGTCTCGCCTAAGTCTTAAGAATGATATGTCGCTTCAAGATAAGTAAATCATTGCACTAAAACAAACAAACCAGCATTGAACCGGATTTAATATGGCTAATACAGTTTTCTATCATTTGGCTTGTACTGCTTTTCTATAATTTTCTTCTTTTGTGTTTATTGTATATTGAATTGGTATTCGTTTCCACCAAACATGTGCCAGTCTCTTAGGCTGAAAACCCTCATATCAATAGACAACGTACATAGCATAGGTTTAACCAGTAAATAAAATAATTAAAATATTGATAGAATATAGGATTAATGTTCCACTCTTAGTGTTCGACACCTTACTTACCGCGAACTCCATCTTGACCGGGTACACTGCTTGTTAAAGTGTTTTTTTAGGTTTGTCGGCTAAATATAAATTTAAAACTTGATAATCAAATAATTGACCCTACACGACAGCATATCAGACGCCGTCTTCACGCTCGGTTTGCACAATTCTTTAAGATAAATGGTGTAGAGTCGCAGTCTTGTCCGTTTCTTCTCCAAATGAGCCCAAGTGCGTTTATTTCCTCCAAATTCCATCTAAGTGCTAAAAACATGAAAACAAACGATAATATTTGCATAATTTAGGGGGTTAAATAACCCCGAAAAAATGTATAAAATGACACCTCATCAATGATCGACACTAAATGGTCAAAAAAATCATATAAGTGAATTTAACGACATATAAGTTAGTCCTTTAGCCAATATGCAACGTACATGGGTTGAGAGATGTGATACATACAAAAAGAATTACGTGACAAGGATGTGCATAACAACTTTTAACATGATCTTCTGAATCATCTTTGGCAACAATATCAAGAATGATAAGAAAAAGAGAAAACGTAGTTTCTTTGTATAATTTTATATTTAACGAAAATCGTAGTCTATTTTATGTATTCTAATTTATTTATACTTTAAAGAAAATAAAAAAAATGAGATCGACTAACGCAATAACACGTTATAGACGAGGAAAGAATATTTAAAATTTATCTTATAGAAATGTTATAGTGTAAGACTAGTCATAACAGAGGGTTACAACATCGGTCGGTGGCCCAAAGTGGGACGCGTCCCCTATTACATAACGTTTGATCAGTCGGGCGGGCTCCTTTTTTCATGATTCGCTCGCATACTTGTCTGAATGTTTTTTATTTGGTTGTGTGTAAGTGTGAGTTTTTATATTGTTTTTGTAGGATATTTTTTGTTTAAGTGGGGTATGTTTTTTGTTATAACCTCGATCACATTATTACATTCATTTAGCCATAGAATTGATCTTATAAAGAAAAATTTAGTTGCCTTTGAGATAACAACAATCGCTTAATGTCATTGTTACAACTAGTCTAAAATTTGACATGATGACATGTATAAGAGTAAACAGTACACATGGGTATTCTTCCGCCGTCACAAATGATAGATGATGCCATCAAATAACGTCACTTTTGTAACATCATTTATCCCAAGTAAATTACCAATTTTGTATAATTATTGCAAAGAATTGTTACTTAATCGTTTATATTTGAGAATTACAGTAATAATGGAGTACTTGGTGAAGATTAGCTAAAAGGCAATCATTCTGGAGCTTAAACGATGAAATATGAAGAAACTGACTCTGACATCTTATACGCCGTATCCATCAAGGAAGATACGGCGTATTCATGCCTCCACTTCACCAGATACCACAAAGGATTCAAGTCCAATACGCCGTATCCAGTAACTTCTATACGCCGTATCAAGATAAAAATACTAGAAGATTCTAAAAGATATCAATTGTGGTCCTTACTCCAAGAAATCCCCAATACGCCATATCCCACATCGCTCGATACGGCGTATTGACCCTTTCCAGACTCTATATATACAAAACCTTAAACACAGTCGTAGACATGCTTTTAACCACCAAGTCTAATTTTCAGAAGAACAATGAAGCCAAGAAGGTCCTAAAAAGTGGTCCGATCAATAGGAAAACTCTTGTAATCTTTACACTTCACTATCGCGTTCGGTTAGCATTATGTTTAATCGTTCATCTATGATTTTGTGTATTGTTACAATGACTATCGGTTATTTATGATAATATAATGTTTTGATTTGTCTTTATATCGATTGTTCTTTATTCGTTGCATGTTGATTATGTTTCACTTCATTCTCGTTTATGTGCTTAATTATGTGTTTTCCCTATCATTCAACTGGGTCTAGTCCTATATATTTAATGCGCTACAACTTCAGTGTTGTTTGGACGTAGGCTAAGAGTCCGGGATAGAAAAATATAACGCTTATTCATATAGCTAGAATACTAGGATCACCAATAGAAAGCCCTGTTTTGATTTATGGTTAAGTGGATAGATAGACTAAGTTGGTGACTTAGGATTACACCTAATGTCTTGTTTCCATAGGTAGTTAAGTGGGAGTAGACTACTAGTATATGAATTTCCATTAAGCAGTAAGTTGGTAAAGCCTCCATGAGCTAGGATCCAATATAACCACCAATATAGTTTCCTAGATAGATTATAATCAACAATGTGAGCTTTATGCGGGTTTAGGTTAATTGTGACAGGAGACAAACCTTGAGTCTAGGGAGAAGATCCACCTAACTTTGGAATGATATACCACCATCGAATTAACACAATCATTGCACGAATAGACAATCAAGGCATATTATTAGATTAAATTGGCTAATATGTTTTCCTCATATTTGACCGCTTCTATATCTTTTGTTAATCACTTGTGTGCGTCATTTTTCATCACCTTAGGATAATTAGAACTAAACTCGTGCCAGTCTCTTAGGCTGAAAACCCTCCTTTTTGCATTAGTTTAGGTTTAATTAGATTTAATTAGATTTAATTAAAATAATTAGGTTAGATTAGTACTAAACCTAGATAAATAAAATACCAGTAGAATTAAGAGTTAACTTCCACTCTTAGTGATCGACACCTTACTTACCATGAAACTCCCATTGATCAGGTACACTGCCCGTTAAAGTGTTGTTTTAGGATAAGTCGGCTAAATATAAATTTAAAACTTGATAATCAATAAATACACCCTACACGACAACACATCAAGTTTTTGGCGCCGCTGCCAGGGAGTGCGATTGTTTAATTTCTTGTTTTTATTGGTACTTTTAGTATAAACTTAGTTTTGTTTTTCTACTGTCTGTTGTTATTTATTGAATACGGCGTATCCATTTTCTGTGAAAACAGCGTATTCGACAATAAACATCGATACGGCGTATCTAGTTTATTGAATACAACGTATCGACTGCCTGATACAACAACAATTTTAGTTAGCTTTTTTGTTTAGTTTTCTAGAATAGTTTTACTTCGAATTATGTCTTTTTTTCAGGTACCGTTTTTGGGTTCCCTCCTTACCCGTTCAATTACCCTACAAGGAGGTTGACTATTAAAGAAATATTGGATGAATTCATTGATGAAGGTAAACATGAAAATGAGGAGATGGAAATATTTATTAAAGAGTTTAGAACCACCAACGAGCTTTTGTTAAAAGAACGAAGCAACTTATTAAGTGAGCTAAAGATCGAGGTAAAATAATTGTCAAAGGTTATGAGTAATGTTTTGATTCTGAAAAACGAAGTCAAATGAGTGACAACTAAGGGAGGAAAGATGACGTCTGAAGCCACCCGTAGTAAAAAAAATTAATGAAACTAGAATCAACAAGAACAAACCTCCTAGATTTGAACAAGATGTGCAGAAAAAGCCACATGATGATGGTGTGGAAAATAAATCATTGAGCATTCCTGAAAGAACTACACAACCATTGGTAAAACCATAACAATCATCTATTCCTTTCCCAAACCGAGTGAGAAAAGAAAAAGAAGAAGCACTGCAACAAAGTTTTTTAGAGAATCTGAAACAACTCGATATTAATATTCCGTTTATCGAAGCCCTAGTGCAAATACCAAAATACGCTAAATATCTGAAGAGTTTACTGACGAATAAATCCAGACTTAAAGAAGCTTGTACAGAGACAATGAACGAAAGGTGCTCAGCTGTCTTGCTCAACAAACTGTCATTAAAAGAAAAAGACCCTAGGAGTTTCACTATCCCTTGTCAAGTATTGGAGAAACATAAGGAAGCAGAAGACTTGGCCGCAAATCACTTATCTAGGTTTGAGAATCCGCATATGGAGGTGTTAACTAAGAGGGAAATTGCTGATAAATTCTTCGACGAGCATTTAATGGTGCTAAAATCCAAGTTTAATAACGACGAACCATGGTATGCGGATTTCGTTAATTATATTGTTGTAAAGGTTGTTCCCCCAAATTGGACCTTTGAAAAAAGAAACAGGTTTTTTCGCAAGTTAAGACTTACTTCTGGGAGGAACCTTATGCATTTAAACTGTGCGCGAATAATATAATGAGAAGATGTGTGGCTGGAAGTGAAACTCTCAAAATTATGGCGCATTATCATTCGGGACCTACTGGTGGGCATCATAGTGCTAATGTTACCGCAAAGAAGGTTTACGAGTCTTGATTTTATTGGCCTAGTGTCTTTAAGGATGCTAATGAGTACGTAAGATGATGTGATGCATGTCAAAGATTGGAAAACATATCTTCAAGGAATGAAATGCCTCAAAATAACATTCAAGTATGCGAAGTCTTCGATGTTTGGGGATTAGATTTTATAGGACCATTTCCCCAATCTAGAGGTAATAAATACATATAAGTAGTTGTAGATTATGTGTCCAAATGGGTCGAAGCTCAAGCATTACCTACGAATAATGCGCGTGTTGTAGTTAAGTTTTTAAGACAGTTATTTGCTAGGTTTGGAGTTCCTAAAGCTTTGATTAGTGACAGAGGGACACATTTTTGTAATTCCCAGCTTGAAAAAGCTTTACAAAGATATGATATGACTCACAAATTATCCATGGCATATCATCCTCAATCTAATGGACAAACTGAAGTTACTAATAGGGCTATTAAGCGTATTCTAGAGAGATCAGTGGGGTACAATCCTAAAGATTGGTCAGAAAAACTTAACGATGCATTGTGGGCATTTAGGACGGCCTACAAAACACCTACATGGTGTACACCTTTCAGACTAGTTTATGGGAAAGTATGCCACTTACCCGTAGAGATCGAGCATAAAGCACATTGGGCATTAAAACAATGTGATATGGATTTAACGCTTGCTAGAAAAAGTCGTCTTATGCAGCTTAATGAGTTAGCCGAATTGAGAGATGACGCTTATGAGAATACTAGAATTTACAAAGAACAGACCAAGAAATGACATGGTTCTAGACTTCGTGGTGATAAAATTTTTAAGGTAGGCGACCAAGTGCTACTTTATAATTCTCGTCTGAAGATGTACCCTGGAAAACTTAAGTCAAAATAGAGCGGTCCAAACATTGTTAAAACGGTGTATCCGTATAGGGCTATAGAAATTACTGACAGTGACGGGGTTAACTTCAAGGTCAATGGGCAACGATTGAAGAAATATTACGGAGGTAACATTGACAAAGAGGATGATGAAGTTATAGAGTTCGAGAAAGGTGTAATGTCAGGCTGAAGGGAGTCTAACTTAAAGACTCTCACAAAAACAAAAGTGCTTCCCAGGAGACAACCCGAAATGTATTTTCAATTTTTATCGAGTATGTCTTCCTAGACTGTCTATACGGCGTATCCAAACCCTATGGATATGGCATATTGACTATTTAGACGTTATCCAGTCTTTAATTTGCTGTTAGTTTAAACTTTATTGTCATATTTGTCGATACGGCATATTCTTTAAACGAATACAGCGTATTCTACTTCTGACCCGTACTTAGGATTATTTTCTACATGTATCGATACGGCGTATCCTGGGGTATGGATACAACGTATCGACTTCTTATATAGTTTTAGATTTTTATTTTGTTTTCTAACCAAACGATTATCCGAAGATAGAATTGCATGGTGTTTTCTATATCTTTTACAGGACCTTCATGAGATTAATGAATGACTTTTGGTAGAGTATTTATAATCTGGATATCTCGTAGTGTTGAAGTCTTGAGGAATCTCAAGACGGCTGGTCAACACACAATCTTGTTCGCAAACGCAACATGGAGGATCATACCGAGCAAATCCCAGAAGAGTTTCTCGTTCTAATTCTTTTAATTTCCCTTTTTAATGTTTTATTTATACAACGAGTGCGTTGTATAACTCAAGTAGGGGGAGGAGAATTAGAATGCTTACTTGTCCTATTTTTCACAATAATATGCTTAGAACGGTCAAATTTAAATTTTTTTCAAGCATAATTTTGTGAAATTACTGGTTACATAACCTGCACACAATAACCCTTATTAGATATTGTGAGGATTTAGCCTTATCCGTTTCCAAATGTTTACCCAAATTCCACAAAAATATGAGTGTGCCGGTAATGTTGTAGACTTTAGAACTTGGCTTGGTATATCTATTCGAGACCACAGTGATGAGTACTATGGATTTAGATGGAGTAATTTGTATAAATTGGTAAATTTTTAGTATTACACCCAAAAAGCATATACATGTTATTTTATTAACTAACCACACTGGTTAGTTAACCCTCGTATAAACCCTTTGTTTACTCTCATTATAAGAGTAAGATACCCCTAGAAAAACTCATAGAGCCAATCCTTTAGGAATAACACCAACTATTTGTTTCGTTACACCTTTACACTTTAGCCTACCCTATTAGATTAAGTCCATTTATCAGTTGCTAGTTTCTTAAAGTGTAAAGTATATATTTCCTGTGTCTTGTGTCAATTTCTATCTCCAGTATGGTTGAGAAAAATTTGCACATTACAAATGGGAATGTAAAAAGTAGTCAAAACTCATGTATTTTTACTACCATCATAATTATTGGTACGTCCGAAGAATAAAAAATTATCGAAGGAAATATCCGGAGTTGTTATGATCGTGAAGATGGTGAAATTACACCGAGATTTGTAGTTATGTTTAAAAAATAAAAAAAAAGTAAAAAAATCACAACAAAAAAGAGGAGGAAAGTTTGAAGATAGTCGTTTCGCAAAAGCTTATACCAAATGAATTATTTGAAGGATCGATTATTCGTTGATACGTATAAAAATCAACGATGTAAAGTTTTGTATAAAGTGGTAGATATCGCCACTTGTCTTGTAAAAGTATGTAAAGTATGGGATTATTGGGAAGTTGACCGTTACAAGAACGCTAACTTGGGTTGTTGTTTTTTATCAATGATCAAGTCGTTTGTGTATATAGTTGTGTCTTTATCATGGTAACGGTCGAAAAAGTGTCTAGCAACTTGTGCCTTATCTGTTTTGGACTTAATTTATTTGTTTCATGAATTTTATTTAACAACAATTAAATTTCCTTTCCTAATCATTAACATTGGGTTTTACTCGAATAAGGATGTGATCGAGTCATGCATGTATATTCTGTTGTTAGGCCATGTATGCGTGATTCAGCTGCCTTGTTGGTTTATTACTTTTGGTGGAAGTTAGAAGATCGATACCCTATATCATTCTTCATCCTAAACCCTTGGTTAAACTCGAATGAGGATGTGACCAAATTATACATGTCTATTCTGTCGTTACGGCCATGCATGTATGATTCAGTTTCCTTGTTAGTGTGGTACTTTTGGTGAAAGATTGTTAGAATGATCAACCCATTAAGCCTATTAACCTAATTTACCTTTTGACTTGTTTCTCCTTAGCTCTAGTGGTGGAGATGTGTATCCTTGCCAAGCATATGGTAGAAAACTAATCACGACCGAGCAAATGAGCGTACCTATTAAATGTTACACCCTAGATTATTTGAGTGATCTGAGTGTTTTCATTTCCTATATTTCGTGAGGTGCTTGGTTTTGTACAGGTGATTAAATAAAATAATGCTTAAAGGAAAATCCTTAACTTCGGTTAGGATACATTTTTAATAAATTTCTAGAGTCTACTTGAGGACAAGTAGGATTCAAGTGGGAGGATATTTGATGACATCAAATAACGTTACATTTATACCATCATTTATCTCAAGTAAATTATCCACTTTTATATAATTATTGCAAGAATTGTTACTTAATTGCTTAAAGTTGTTAATTGTAGTAATTATGGAGTACATTGTGAAGACATGCTAAAAGGCGCACATTTGGAGCTAGAACGATGATATTTGAAGATTACTTATTTCTGACTCAATACGCTGTATCCAGCAAAAAAGATACGGCATATCAGTGCCTGGACTTCATAAGAAAACGCGAACGTTTAATTCCTAATACGGCGTATCCTTCTTAATACATACGTCGTATCCAGCTGGTCAAACAAAATACTAGAAGATTCTAAAAGATATCAACCGTGGTCCTTACTCCAAAAAATCCCCAATACGTCGTATCTTACATCGCTCGATATGGCGTATTAACCCTTTTCCAGACTCTATAAATACAAAACCTTTAACTCAGTTGTAGACATGCTTCTAACCACCAAGTCTAATTTTCAGAAGATCAATGAAGCCAAGAAGGTCCTGAAAAGTGGTCCAATCAAGGAGAAAACTCTTGTAATCTCTACACTCCACTATACTCGTTCGGTTAGCATTATGTTTAATCATTCATCTATGATTTCGTATATTGTTATAATGACTATCAGCTAATACCTTTACGTATTAGCCATGTTTATGATAATATAATGTTTTGATTTATCTTTATATCGATTGTTCTTTATTCGTTGCATGTTGATTATGTTTATCACTTCATACCCGTTTATGTGCTTAATTATGTGTTTTTCCTATCATTCAACTGGGTCTAGTCCTGCATATTTAATTCGCTGCAACTTCGGTGTTGTTTGGGCGTAGGCTAAGAGTTCGGGATAGAAACATATAACGCTTATTCATATAGCTAGAATACTAGGATCACCAATAGAAAGCCCTGTTTCGATTTATGGTTAAGTGGATAGGTAGACTAAGCCGGTGACTTAGGATTACACATAACATCCTGTTTCCATAGGTAGTTAAGTTGGTGTGGAGTACTAGTATATGAATTTCCATTAAGCAGTAAGTTGGTAAAGCCTCCATGAGCTAGGATTCAATATAACCACCAATATAGTTTCTCAGATAGATTATAATCAACGGTGTGAGCTTTATACGGGTTTAGGTTAATTGTGACAAGATTAACTAGCGACAAACCTCAAGTCTAGGGAGAAGATCTACCTAACTTTGAAATGATATACCACCAACGAATTAACACAATCATTGCATTAATAGACAATCAAGGCATATTATTAGATTAAACTGGCTAATACGTTATCCTCATATTTGACCGCTTCCCTATCTTTTAATCACTTGTGTGTGTCATTTGTCATCACCTTAGGATAATTGGAACTATCGTGTAGTCTATCAGGCTGAAAACCCTCCTTTTGTGTTAGTTTAGGTTTAATTAGAATAATTAGGTTAGATTAGTATTAGACCTATATAAAAAAAATACCAGTAAAATTAAGAGTTAACTTCCACTCTTAGTGATCGACACCCTACTTACCACGAAACTTCATCTGATTGGGTACATTGTCCGTTAAAGTGTTGTTTTAGGATAAACGGCTAAATATAAATTTAAAACTTGATAATCAATAAATACAACCTACACGACAACACATCAACAGACTAACGACGTCGCCGTTCTGCACCGGGCACGACGTCGTTGGCGCGGCGTTAGTTCCCTAGCCACTTCAACCACAAAAAAATATTTGTATTTTATTTTATTTTTAAAAATTGTAACGTTATAAAGGTTCTAATATGCAACGGTTTAAAATTTAAAAAATCCCCATTTTCACTCATAAATACTCACTTTTAAATTTTATTTTTCAAACATTTCAAACTTTCACATACATTTCCATTCATTATTCCATATTTCATACTCATCATTTCTATTTTATGAATTATTCGCTTCCACATATTGTCGATGAAATCAAAACAATAGTTCAGAAACAAATTGATGAGGATACCATTCGTCAAGAATTGACTGTTGACGAGCCAAACTCTTTGACCAAGCAAGAGCGGATAAAGAAGATATGAGAAAAGCATATCAGGATTGCAAAGACATTTTGTAAGAAAATTTTGCTTTGATTGACGCTTTTTTAGAAGCTAGAGCTTGGAAAGATTACGAGATGAAACATGCTTTTTACAAATTGATGGGAGAAATACAAGATCAAATCAGTGCTAAAGGTAATTGGATGCACCGAGATAACAAATAGGACGATTGTATTTTTTGTATCGTAATTTGTATTTTTATTTGAATGTCAAATTTTTTTTGTATTGTATTTTTATTATATTTTAAATAAAATGTGTTTGTTTTAAATTAAAATGAAAAAAGGAAATACAAAAATGGATGAATAACATGTTATATGTTTTTTTGTTAAAATATGTTATTCGTCAATTATTTGTTTTAACTTAGGTTATTTTAGTTGTTGATGTATTGTTAGAGAGATGCTGAGTTGGCGCCAAAATAGAGTACAAACAACATGTCGTTGATACTCAAATGCACCTAGCACTTTAAGAGCACTGGATACAATGGTGTCATGGCTTCAAGCCGTGGAGAAAAAGTGGTGTCACGTCACAACTTTTTTCTATGGCACAACTCTTTCACATGGCACCAAAACCCCCTCTCAGATTGTCATCACAAAATATGATGCCGTGGGATTTTTTTCCATTTATATAAATAAGAAATACACAATTTAACTAAATTAAATTTCATAAAAGTTAAAACATATTACATTAAATAAAAAAAGACATTACATAAAATTAAAAAACATAGTACGTAAACTAAAAAAAGACGTAAACATATAGACATAAGTAAACTAGTTTTGTGGTTGATATAAAGCCCGGATTCGTGTTTTTTGCGGGTCAATGATACCCGCGTCAACCGGATCCATCCCGCGTGTGTTGATTTGTAGTATTTTCAAGTCCTCGACTACTTTTTTGGAATTGATTAACTCAACTCTCACCGACATCTTGCGGTCCAAACGCTCCATCTTTGCAGCACGTCTAACTCGTATTGTTGTTGGAGCATATCTTGAAACATTGTCGGGTTTGAACCGGAACTAGGGAGCGAGTTTGTAAAACGTTGACTCTTAGCAATTCTTTGTTTTCCAGGTGGACGCGACAACTCATCATCTCCAAAGAGTTTGGGTTTCTAGTCGGTAACCAGTCCTTGGTTTCGTCTAGCGTTTGTCGAATCGGGATTTCTCCACTTGTGTTTGTCTTTCAAAAATAACCAAGCGCTCGTGTGCTTAAATTCCGTACCCGCGACACTTTTATACAATATTTCAACCCTTGTCAACCAATCTTCATCATTCTCCCCCCTTAGAGCCTTCGTTTCGTTCACTAACGAATTAAACCTTCCGACCTCTCGATTCATTGGAGTCTATTTTCTCGTCAACATGTTCATGGTACGAACCGAGATTTTGTTTTTCTTTGCTTGTTCATTGTATTGGTCGAGAACTTCGTACCAAAATGTTTCATTTTTTGTTCCGAACTGACATATGGATCCTCGGATATTTGTATGACACATTCCACCAAAAGCAACTCCTTGTCTTGGGTCCAAAAGTTTCGTGTACCGACACCGTCGAATTTCGGTTTACGGGTTTTCTTAGACATTTTTTTGACACGTTTTCCCTTTGTATTGGTCGATATCGGGCTCGCGTCGGCTTCTTGTTCTTGTGGTTGTTGAGATTGTTGTTCGAATTATTGTTGGGAAGAAGCTAGTTGGTTTATATTTTGTTGAGAAATTTGAGTATGTTGAAATTGTTGTTGAAATTACCATTGTTGAAATAAAAGCTGTTGGTCGGGTGAAATATGAAAGAGATATGGGTTAAAGTTGGTATACTGAGTAGGGATTTGCGGGTATGAAAGTTGAGTGGAGGAGGTGGAATTTATGGATGAAGGCGTGTTGGGATTAGACGAAGAAAACGAGCCCGATATTAGGTTTTGTGGATCGTTGAGCATATTGTTGATCCATTATTGGTTGGTATTCATTTTGGTGAAGTGAAGTAGAAAATATTGTGTTGTAAATTATAATGGAAGAGTGTGTAAAATATAATAAAAATAGAACATTTATAAGATTTTTAAAGGGTCAAATTTTGAAATAGTAGATAATAAGCGTCTCTTTTTGTTCCTTACCGTTTTATAACAGTCGACTAATTGAAAAAAAAAGATAAAATATCGACGTGAGCTGAAGCTGTTGGCGCGAGACCTGATATGAGTGGTGGCGCAATACGATGACGCCATGGTGCCAATCCATGTCGCAGCCGAAGGAAGGACTCTAATATTTATAGCCGGTCCATCAAAGAATGTACGACAAAAAGAAACACTGATTTGGTATTATTACAAGACAAAATGAAGATTAAAATAAATATTCGAAATCCACAAGATCATGGGTAGTATTGTCATTTCAACAATCAACCAATCATCACCCAGGTATATCACATAAAGACAAAAACATCTCCACTTCACTCTCACCCCACTATCTATATAAACTTCACACCACTACCTCACCTCCACCTTCCTTAAAAATACACAGTTTCATCTTCACTGTGTGTAAACATCATCATCAATGGAGGATCAAGGTTTCTATCATTTCATGCAACCCTACTCACCCCCAAAACAACCACAATATCATCATCATCATCATCCACAATACCCAACTCAGTTTCATCATGACGGCGGCGGCGGCGGTGGCGGGGCCGCCATGACGCACCACCACCATCACCAACAGCCACCACAGCAACAAACAAGGCTCTTTTCATGTCTCTACTATCCAAAGAAATTCTACACCTCTCAAGCTCTTGGCGGCCACCAAAATGGTCACAAACGTGAACGCGCCGCCGCCCGCCGTAACACCTGCATCGCCGCCGCCAATAACCACCACCTTTACCTTTCACCAGAAACACCCACCAACAATGGCACCCAAAATTACTATTCTCTTTCACCAGACACACCCACAAACAATAACAGTGACGGCGCCGCCTTTTATGGCGGCTGGTACGACAACCCATATGATTGTGATGGTGGAGATGGTACTATCCCGTTTATGTTTTAGCCCGTCGTCACTCCGCCACCGACAGAACATTTCGACATCGACCTGACACTTCGGTTGTAATCTCATCGTATCCTTATTCCTTAATCATTGGTCGGTTGTTTTTAATGTCAGTGATGACGTCATCAGTTATTAGTCGTTAGTTAATCTTTTATTAAGCTAATGTTCGTACGATTTTGTTAGTTAGTTAGCTGTTGGGATCTTTTTTTTTTTACTTTTTACTTTTACTACAGATGGATATGGATATTGCAGGGATTTACCTGATGAAATGATTTTATTTCACCATGGTTTTATTGTGTTTATACTTTAGTTAATGTGTTTTTTTTATGTTTTTAGCTTCATATTAGTTTGTTTGATGAGTTTCTTTGGTTATAACAAGTTTTGAAAACCCGCGCTTCGTTGCGGCGAGTTTTGTTATTTTTTTCGTTTAATGTAGCGTTATATAAGCAAGTAGCGAAAGTGTAGTTATTTTTGCGGTAACAATATTAAATGGTGCTATCAACTTCTTACAAATTGGCAATTTCTTATAACATATGAGTGGTTGTTTAAGTACAACAATAACAATGCAATACATCTTTGTGTAGATTCTTTTTGGACCAACTATAATCAGCTGATCATGCATCTATGGACCATGCATGATAAGATAGAATGATCCACTATTTACTTCAGCTAGATGGTAAGAAAAGTCGAACAATATGTTAAAATGACCATATAAAAAAAGTCAACAATTTTCACCCTTGAGTTCTCTTCATTTCTTATAAATTTTAGCCTATACATCATTTTTGCCAAGCCATACAAACTCCAGATCTCTCGTTTCGCCTTCCAAACCATCTCCTTATCAATTCTCATAACTTATTATCATGTACTTCACAAAATCTCTTTTCCCACCCATCTGGCTTAACGGCAGAATACCCAAGTACAGGAGCTC
>BQNB010056334.1:2892-38707 GCA_026074375.1 Tanacetum coccineum | reverse complement strand
ATGAATTCACTCAACCTCGTGTTGACTTTTTAGCATGTTTCATCTCAGGTAATTGAAGTATGAAGGCTTGGAGGCACTGGTGTGGAGGAATTGCGCTAAACTTTTGTCCATCATTTAAAAACCCATTCCTCATTAAAAACTTGTTTAGTTTGGTTAAATCAAACTTATTTTATGTATGGTGATGATCTTTTGGGACTACGCTTTTGAACTCTGATAAATATGGAACGGAATGGTTGTTTGTTTGTTTGTTTTAAAACGTCTCATTGAGTCGTTCTTTATGTCTTATGACTATTGTACTATTATTTAACACCCAAATTGTTGGTTCCGCTGCGTGTAAAATTAGGGGTGTTAAATAAATGGAAATGAATCACGTGATGGAGCACTAACTAATGATGGGCCAGTAACAAGACAACACGTAGCAGGGAAGAACTTATACTTATTTTTCATTTACAAGGAATTGTTCAAAGGATGAAATGAATGTGTATGGATTAAGCTATGCAATTGTCTACGTGTTCTTCATCTGGTGGTTCACTAGCCTCTCAATCCGTGTGCACTGGATCCAAGGCCAATGATTGGCTCCTAGTCATTGGAAATTTACAAAACAGCCCTTCCTGGCCCTATAAATACTACACGCTACCCCTCAATTTCATCTATATAGGAATTTAGTTTTTTTTTAGTTTTTAGTTAGTTTTAGTATAAGCTTATTTTTAATTTTAGCTTATTTCAATTTTCTAAGCTTATTGTACTAGTTTAATTCTACAGCTTATTGAGATATTGTAATAAAGATGGTTTAAAGCTTATTATAAATCGTATTTGCTTATTATGAAAAGTTTGTTCATTCGTCTATTCTCTTCACGTGTTGGCTTACTAAATAAGCTAATTTCTCAAGCTTATCACTTTAGCTTATTAGTCTCAAAATTCCTAAAAAGCTTAAAGATTGACTCCTATAAGCCCTTTAAAGCTCATTCGTTTCAATCTTATAAGTTTTTAGTACTTTTCAAATAATAAGCTTTAATAAGCTTGAGTTTAGCTTATTATTGTGTTTATTAAGTTTTAGTCTTAATAGAAGTTCATCTTTTCTGATTAGATTATTTTCTAGATAGCTTATTTGGTCTAGATAGAGCTTATTTTACTAGATCAATATTTTGTGAGCTTATATGCTTATTCGATTTATAAATTTAGTAGTTTAATGTTATTTGCTTATTCTAGTTCTTTGATGCCTATCTCATTTGTTTTTTTTCGATCTTCCTAAGTGCTTAATTTGTTTAGTTGTTAGCTTATTAAAAAGTGTTAGCTTAAATCATGTTTTTAGCTTAAATCGTTTTAGCTTTTTGTTGTGATTTTGAAGTTTAAATCATTTTAGCTAAATTTAATTTAGAGTAGGTTAGTGTAGTTTTTGCTTATTTCATTTTTAGCTTATTTGTTCCTGCTTATTTCAAGATTAATGTAAACATTGGAGATTCTTAATGAAAAGGTGTTCGAAAGTTGGTTTGATTGCTTATTGTTTCCATTGGCTTATTTTTTCTTTTTCTTCTCTTTTAAGCTTGTTCTCGAATTAGCTCTTTTGAGCTTGTTGAATAAGCTTTCTTATGGCTTAATTCGTTGAAGATATAAGCTCAAAATCACCAAATAAGTCTCGGCTTATATCATTTTCGTCATAGTAGCTTATTTTCATTAAATGTTTTCAGCTTATTAGAATTAGCTTATCTTTAAAAGCTGCTTATTTTACATTTAGCCTATTACTTGAGTCTCTATTTTAATTCATTTCATATACTTTCTGTTTCAATTAAGTAAATCGAAAATGGGCTAGGCCCGATTTTAGTTTGGATCTATTTAGTTGTGGGCGATTGTTGGATTGGATCAGTTAGTGGAACTGGACTTAATTCGGTTTATTTGTTCATTGTTGGATCAGTGGATCGGTTAAAATAAATTAAGAGATAGCATGTATAATTGTTTAGACTTAATAGTTTATTTTGTGTTTGAAATTGATTTGGTACCGGTCAACTCATGAGGCGTGGAGCTTATGGGTTTATTTAGCCAGACCGAATTTGATTATTTGTTTTAACTAAATAAATCGGGTGGTATTCGTTTAATTGCGGCTCTACAATTCAGTTTTATTTTCTATCCTTTTTCAATAAATCAGTGTAGTTTTATTTTCTTGTTTTATTATATGTTTGCCTATTTGATTTTTTCCATGCTTAGTGTAGACTTATTTTTATCTTTTGATGCTATAGCGTTTGCCATGTTTAGTTAGTTGATTTGTTTGCTCATTTAGTGTTTAGAAACTAGTGCGAATTTAAAATATGATTAGAGACTAGTGTTTAGAAACTAGTGTGAATTTAATGTTTTTAAAATTTAAAAATAATAAAAAATAAAATAAATTAATGATAATAATTATATAATTTCTTTTAATGTAGGATTTATTGAATTTATTATGCTTGCTTATTTGTCTCAATTTAAATACTCGTTTTTGTTTAATGCTTTACATGTTTAATTATTTTTATTTCTTTGCTTGTTTTCATGCTTTTATTTACTTTATCAATATGTCAAGTAGGATTTAGGGACCCAAATCAAAATCATTTTAAACCATTCAAAATGCGCGATCACGGACTTAACTGATTTTCAATTAACACTTCGTCGAGGGAAAACGACCCGGGAGGTTTTTGAGACAACTTTGGTTAAAAGTTTGTTATTCGAACCCGACAGAAAATACTTACTATACTATTATTTGATATAATCCTTATATACTATATATATATTTACGTATAGCGTATTCGGCTTGTATCACCCATCGTATTCCCCACTTCGATGCTACCCCCTAAGATAATATATATTAATAATAGAAGAGTGTGTGTTGATAATTTCAAGGCTAAATCTACCCTACCAAGTTGTCGGAGTCAATGACGTCAACCTTCTTAAATATCTCTATGTGGTAATGCATTGATCTACGCGTCCCTAGGTTTCAGCAGAAGCCACTGTGGTGAAGGCGGAATGGAACTGTCGGACCCATGGGCATCTAGACAATCAAACAACCAAAGACCGATTAGATAATACATTTGAAATCGAGGATTGCAACAATAAATTGTGACAGTGCAAATAATATACTAACGAAAGTGAAAACAAACCTTATTCTACACGTAGATTGCAAATGCGTGAGTTAATACCAACATGTTTATATAGTAATGTAAAAACATGTAGCTTACAGAAATCCAGATCCAGCATGGTTTAGATATATACCTGTCTTCGAATATTTTATAACCAAGGGCTGCACTCTATCTTTCTTACCTTCTTTTTCTTTTGAATTGGAAGATAGGCGGCGTTTGGTTCAAAGATCAAACTAAAGCAATCACACTCTAAGACAATTACTGATTTATTGAATGTGTAAGACTGGTTACTTGTGTTGACAAGTCTAACATTACATCAGAAAAATATATGAAAAAAGACTAGCACTTGAGAGCCAATCAATTGTAATTTTTGTTGATAAATGGTAACCAAGCGAAAAATGGAGTCTGTAGATCCACATACCATATATATAAATTCCAAACCTTCAGAATGATAGTTCTAGGAACTTTGGAATGATCATGTAGAGCCCTTGTTGGATTGAATGGTAGTTGGATAGCAATGCATGACTAGAAGTATGTGAGCCTATTGGGGGCACACACGAAAAACATTTAGAGTACGCTATGATACTTCACGTTAAAGCTTCTATATGTAAACCTTTGGACAAGAATCGAACTAGACAAAGCTCATGAGTGACTTTTTCCTCAATCGACGGCTGTGAAAAATTCTAGAGGGGTTTGGAAAGTGTCTAGGTTCATTAGTAGATAAGAATTGAAAGAGTTTTGATAAGATTAAGCACAATGAGTTTCTAGCCCTTTATCATGAGTTAAGGGCGTAAAGGCTATAAAAGCCACACCCTCTCAACCTCATTTAGGGATGTGAGTTTCAATAAACAAATCCCTAAAATTCTGCCTCCCTTTCCTAATCTCAAAATTGCCAAAATCAAACCCATTTGTCAAAACAGTTTTGAATTTTCGTGTGATACCAAAAACCTCCTGGTCATTTCGGTTAACTCTTTTAGGGTTTAAACCACTTGTGATTTCGATACCCAAGTTTGTTCAAGAGGGTTTAAATACATTTGGTTTACATATAGTAAAGTCTGGTTGTCATTAATGGGATTGTCGAGATAGGGAGTTGTAGATCTCTAATTTGGTTGTACTGTAGCAAGGGTCAACCGAATTTGGTGAAACCCTTGTGTTCATCATTTGATTTTTGGTTCTTAAGTACAAGAGTGGTTTTAAGACTTTATTCAGGGGTGATTATATTACAAGTGTTGTTTGGGTTATACGTGAAGTAGGACTAGCATCCGAGCGTGCTTTGAGTACGTATTTGTGGTCGACGCATACTACTTAGAAGGTTGACAAACTTAGTTACCTCACTACTTCATTCTTCAATTTGTGTTAACTTCATGGTATGTCCTATTCTACTTTTCATGTACCTAAATTTGTTTATTTATTATGTGTTAATTATTTGTACAAACTAGATCACTTTATCCGCTGATAATACTGTACAATTAATGGTTAAACAATGGTTATCAAATTCCAACAGTTGGATCACGAGTCAACTCGTTTGCTGTTCTTAAGGTTAAACACATAATAAACACGGTTGGGCTGCATGAAATTGGTTTTATTTATGTTTTTATTGAAAATTTATGGCAACCAATATGCATTCACATTGCCATAAATAATGAATAAACACCTCGAATCATCCAAATGTAATATTGATAAAATAAGGAAGAATAGTTCTAAAATTATATCAATGTTAATTAAGCTTGCCATGTTATTCTTTTCTTGTTTTATACTTGCTGTAAGACTCTCAGCATTCTTGTTTTTATGATGGTTGTGGCAGATCTAGGATCACTTTAGTAGAAAAAACCTAGTGAGTGTCTTTATGGTTCTTCCAATTGGGGAAAGTCTCTTTTGAGAAATCGAGGATTATGTGATTTACTGCTTTCATTATAAGAGTATGTTCCTTAATTAATAATCCTTTATTTTTGTCTGTTTTAATTGCTCATAATGTTGTATGCCTGTGTCTAGTCAATATTTGCAAAGTAGACTTATGAAAATCTTAAACCGAACTAATACTATAGAGAAATTTGGATTGAACTTGTCTAATCATTATGCAGATCCTTGTGACTTGTTATGTGTTTATTTGCGAAAACGGGGTGTTTTTGGACAAATTACCCCACCCCACTACAGAATTAAAACTATGAATTTGTTTCTTATGAAGCTTTAGTTTTACTATGCGCAATATTGTATGAATTGTCTTTAATTTTTCTCCACGCTCCCACTACATGCTTTGTTCATAATGAGGGATTATTAGAATTACTTATGTTTTTCGGACAGTAGAGTACATATAGGTTTGATCAATATGTAATCCACCATACTTTGGCCAAAAATTTTAAAACTAATGCTAAAAAAAAGGGTTTCTTAACATTACAATTAGCGATTTAATTAGTCAATTTGGAGTTTACGACTCTCCAATTTGGGACATACTATTAGAGTATGTTTAGGGGGTTGAATAGATTCCCTAAATGAAGTCTGGTTTTTTAATTACGCTTTGCGTGCCTATTTCTCGATTCTTTGTGCAGTTCCAAATGGAGATTCCTTGAGCTATTTGGCAATCAATGATTGTTATACTATAAAATGGTTAAACAAAATGTTTTCTTTAAAATTTGTGCTACAAATTGTTTTTGCAGCTTCTTGTACACAATTTTGTCACATTTGTGCTATACCCTTATATGAAATTTTAAGTCTTAGTGACAACCTGAAACTAAGAATCGGCATTTGGCTTGACCTCTCTAGTCAGACCTCAGGGCCTTGCCAACCCATGGCGAATTTTTTCCATTGGTCAGACCCTTGTCAATTTTTGCATGTTCTATTTTGGTAGACTTAAATTGAGTTACCTGGTCAGCACTCGTCCCGAGGGCATAAGTGAGACCAATATTGCTTTTAACTTCCTATAAGAGTTAATAATGTCACTAGTCTCTTAAATCTAAGAGTTGCTTTTTCTTGCAATTAACATGCTAGTTGACTTTACCTCTTGCCCTACTTGTTTACACGTAGGTCAGACCTTCTGTAATAAGTGGGAGGTCAAGTTGGATCTTAGTCTTATTAGTAATTAATTGGGTAGTTAATTCTTTTAAGAATTAAATTATCGACAATACTAATATTTGAACTTTTTCTAATTATAGATGACAACCTCGTCAGCTAACAATTTGGTCTTCAGGGCTTCTTCAAGAAGCAAAAACTGAATGGACCCAACTTTATTGATTGGTATCGACAACTTAGGATTGTACTATCAATTGAGGATAAGTTGAATTACCTAGAGCAGCCACTTCCTCCTGCTCCTGTAGCACCTGCAGGTCAGCAAGTTGCTCCTGAAATCCTTGCAGCTCATACTGCTTGGGTGAAAGGATCAAAAGAGATTGCTGGACTCATGCTCATGACCATGGATTCAGAGATCCAATGAAATCTGGAAAACCTCCATGCTTATGACATGCTACAGGAGTTGAAGACTATGTCCACTCAACTAGCTAAGCAGGAGCTTTTTCAAACTACGCGATATTTTCACCCTTAGAAACAGGAAGAAGGGCAGTCAGTTAGCTCATATGTTCTAAAAATGAAGGGCTATATTGACAATCTAGAGCGTTTGGGGCACCCCGTGACACTTGGCCTTGCTGTGAGTCTGATTTTAATCGGTCTACGCAAGGAATTTGATGGGTTTGTGCAGAATTATAATATGCATAGCCTGGGGAAGACAGTTAACGAGTTGCATGCTATGCTAAAGCTCCATGAGCAAACTCTAACTCTGCCCAAAAACAACGCTCCTGCTCTGCATGCTATTCGAGCGGGTAAAGTCCAGAAAGGTAAAAAGCACAAAAAACCGCAACCCCAAATGGCTGCCAGGGGACAAAATCAAGGGAATGGGAAAAATAAGCACGCTTATGCTCCCAAGCCTAAGATTCCCCCTCCACCCAAGAGGGAAGATCCCGCAAAGGACTCAATCTGTCATGAGTGTGGTGAGACAGGACACTGGAAGAGGAACTGTCCTCAGTATTTAGCCGAGTTGCTGAAGAAGAAAAAGAACGCAGCTTCTGGAGCTGGTGGTTCAGGTATCTTCGCTATAGAACTCAATACTTTCCTTAATAGATCATGGATCTATGACACTGGTTGTGGTACTCATATTTGTAATACAACGCAGGGTCTAAGGGCAAGTAGGAAACTGAAGCTGGGGGCTCTTAGCTTGTACGTGGGCAATGGTCAACGTGAAGCTGTGGAAGCAATTGGCAACTTTGATTTATCTCTCCCTAGCGGATTAGTTATTGTTTTGAACAATTGTCATTATGCTCCTTCTATTACTAGAGGAGTAATTTCAGTTTCCCGTTTGTACGAAGATGGTTTTATTAACCGTTTCGTGAATAATACAATTCAAGTTTCTAGGAATAACATGGTTTATTTTAGTGTTATCCTAAGGGATGGTATTTTGAAATTGAATTTTGTCTAAATTCTTATGCAAGGATAGTTCTATATATACAGTAAGCAACCAAAAGCCAAGCTAGACTTGGACTTCTACTATCTTTGTGGCAATTGTCGTCTTGGACAACATTAAGCAAGAACGCATGAAAAGTTTGGCACACGATGGACTTCTCAATTCAACTGGCCTTAGGGCTTTTGAAAAATGTGTTCCTTGTATGTCTGGAAAGATGGCAAGAAAACCTTAAGCACATCAAGTGGAAAGGGCTAAAGACTTACTTGGACTAATACATACCGATGTATGTGGCCCATTTAAGATTCAAGGCAATGAGCAAGCTACTTCGTCACTTTCACTGACGACTTTAGTCATTATGGTTATGTTTACTTGTTGAAACATAAACGTGAAGTGTTTGAAACTTTCAAAGTGTTTCCAAAGGAAGTAGAAAATCAACTTGGTAAGACCATTAAATCGCTACGTTCTGATCATGGGGGCGAATATATGAGTCAAGAGTTTTTGGATCATCTAAAGGATCATGGGATTATCGCCAATCGTACTCCTCCTTACACTCCACAACACAATGGTGTGTTGAAGAGGAGAAATAGAACCCTACTAGATATGGTTCGATCCATGACGAGTCAAACAACTCTTCCAAAGTCCTTTTGGGATTATGCTCTTGAGACAGCTGCACGCATTCTCAATATAGTTCTAACTAAGAAGGTTGAAAAGACACCATACGAAGTATGGCATGGGCAAGCCCCTAAGTTGTCTTACTTAAAAGTCTAGGGTTGTGAGGCACTTGTTAAGCGAGATACTCTTTCCAAGCCTAACAAGTTAGAACCCAGGTCTATTAAGTGTATCTTCATAGGATACCAAAGGAAACAATGGGTTATTCTTTCTACTACCCACCCGAGAACAAAGTCCTTGTTGCTTGGAATGCTAAATTCCTAGAGAATAGTCTTATTAATCAAGAAGCAAGTAGGAGTCTAGAAGATCTTGAAATTATTCAAGAAGAAGATACGCATCCTTCTATAGATACTAGCTTAAATCATGAAGAGGATGATCTAGAAATAGATGAACCTCAAAGTGATATCATTCCCATTCGTAGGTCCACAAGGATACGACGTTACACAGATCGTATGTGCTTATACATCGATGTTGAGGAACATGAGTTAGGGGATCTCAGTTAACCCACTAACTATAAAGCTGCATTGTTAGACCCTGAGTTTGATAAATGTCTTAATGCTATGAATGTGGAAATGCAATCCATGAAAGACAACAAAGTTTAGGTCTTAGTTGAACTTCCTCCTAATGGCAAAACCATTGGTAGCAAGTGGCTCTTTAAGAAAAAGACTGACATGGATGGAGTTGTACACACCTATAAAGCTCATCTTGTTGTGAAGGGCTATACTCACACCTCATGGATTGATTATGAGGAAACCTTCTCTCCTGTTGCAGACATTAGAGCTATTAGGATTCTTATAGCCATAGCCACGTACTATGACTATGAGATTTGGCAAATGGATGTGAAAACTACCTTCCTTAATGGATATCTCAATGAAGAGGTTTACATGGAGCATCCTAAAGGTTTTGTCAATCCAAAATATCCAAACCGAGTATGCAAGCTGAAGCGTTCCATTTATGGGATTAAGCAAGCATCGAGGCAATGGAATAAGCATTTTGATGATGAAATAAAGAAATTTGGTTTCAGTCAAAATGCTGATGAGCCATGTGTATATCTAAAGGCTAGTGGGATTAATTTCACTTTCCTAATCTTGTATGTTGATGACATATTGATCATGGGAAACAACATTCCAATGTTACATGATGTAAAATCCTACCTTGGAACGTGTTTTGCTATGAAAGAATTAGGTAAAGCTGCATATATTCTTGGAATCAAGATCTACAGAGATAGATCACGATGGTTAATTGGCTTATGTCAAAGTGCTTATATCGAAAAAATCTTAAAGCGTTATCATAGGGAGAATTCCAAACGTGGAAGTATCTCCATGCAAGAAAAGCTTAGATTGAGTAAATCATAAGGTGCTTCAACACCTGCTGAGTTAAAGCATATGCAAAATGTTCAATATGCCTTGGCTGTGGGGTCTATTATGTATGCTGTAAGATGTACTCGCCTTGATGTTGCATTCGCTCAGAACATAACAAGCCAATTTCAACAGAATCTATGTGATCTTTACTCGACTAATGTTAAGAACATTCTAAAGTATCCCAGGAATACTAAGGACATGTTTTTAGTTTACGAAGGTGATCTAAAATGAGAGCTCAAGGTTTTTTGCTACACTGATGATGGATATCTGAGGGATGCTGACGACCTCAAGTCTTAGACTAGATATGTGTTCGTTTTGAATGGAGGTGCTATTGATTGGCAGAGTGCCAAGCAAAGTATTTTTGCTACTTCATCTATAGAAGCTGAGTATATTGCTCCCTTTGATGCTTCTAAGGAAGCCGTATGGGTTAGGAAATTCATTTTTGGGCTTGGTGTTATTCCCACAATTGAAATCCTATTAATATTTATTGTGTTAATACTGGAGCAATCGCTATAGCTAATGAATCTAGAATCACTAAAGGTGCTAGACATTTCCATGCCAAAGTTTACTACCTTCACGAAGTTATTGAATTTGGTGACATAAAGTTAGAAAAAGTTCACACAGATGACAACTTAGCTGTATCATTTACAAAAGCATTGGCTTTTCCAAGGCATTCAGAACTTACTAGGAATATTGAAATGCTTCCAGCTAGTAGTCTCATGTAAATCTGTGTTTATTAGGCATTTAGATAATTGGGATTGTAAGAAAATTTTATTTTTATAGATGAATAAAGATACGAGGTATTTGTTATCATTCATATAACAATTATTTATCCTATATTTGCATATTTAATCCTTGAATGATTTATCATTCTAAAGATGCCCGTTGTCGGTTAACAGTATGGGAGTATTGTTACAAAAGACAAAAGTGAGTGCTAGTTATATTCTTTGAATATATGGATGGTTCCCACCAAACTCATATGTTACTTATAAGGGATGCGTATTGGACACCCCAACCTTCAGAAATTACTTCATGGATCCGTTATCATAAGTAAAATTTCAAAAATGGTTAGTTAAGTCCTCCTTAGACTTGAGAATACAAACAAGTTTTGGTATGTGTGGATATCACATTTTAATTCTAAGTCAAACGCTATCCTGAAAATGGCAGTTATAAAGACTATTATTGGAAGTGATGTGAAGCAGCATTCACAACACTTGTATTCAACAAAGAATTTGTTACTCCACTTGATGTGCAGAATAATACCTTGGCGCCTCCCAGAATTAATCAGATAATTGTTTGACCGAACCCAAAGGGTAATGCAAGATGATTCTTCATTACATTTGGTATATCTATATTGAATTCTATAACGAGAATCTAAATGGTTAAACTATATGGAATGAGTTAGGATCCATATCAATGGTTTAACGGTATTTAAACAAAGGGATGATTATAGCAAGAGATAAAATAACCATGCTACTGAGAATGGTTTAACGGTATTTGAACAATGGGTCAAAACGATCATAACAAATTCTTCCAGATTTAAATAAAAACTTTTTTTGCCAAAATCGTTGCTAAACTTGTTTTGACCATATCTTCTTCATTATACGTTTGGTTTTAAAGTTCTATATACCAAAATTTTTGTAACAACATCTACTAATAGAGTTTTAACATCTTAAAACATTTTTATGACACCCCTAACATACGGGCTGTTTGGGACAACCTAAATATTGCTCGAAATGTGCCAAAATAACAATTCGGAACTTCTCCAAAGGCCTAATCTAACCTATCTCCGTACACTACTAATCCAAACAACAAATCCACCTCATAACTAACTTAATCCCTTCACCAACAAGATTACAACATTACTAAAATCACTAGTTAACATATAAAATCACTAGTTTACCTCCAACAATTCAATAAATACAATAGTATTGCAAGAACATAAATGATATATTTTTATCACTAAAAATTAGTAGTTAAGTTTATAAAAATGATAACATAATTATATGGGTGATGCTTGTTTTGAAGAAAAATGCATAAACGAGCATGATGCATAATGAATCAAATGAGAAGTTAGGAGATGCTCATTATTAGATGGATATGATTAGAGAACTAAAGTGAGTTCTAAATACCCAAAATAAATAATTGAAACCCTAACTTGTTTTTGGTAAACCCTTTTGTAATATTGAAACCCTAACCTTGAAATCACCTTAGAACACTTTAGTAATGCACCTTGAATACCCTTATATGCTAGAAATATCAAGAAAATAGAAGATAATGAAACCCTATAAGGGGTGTATTGAGCCGTGGGATAGAGAGGAACAAATGGGAGATGGTTTGAGTTTTTGTGATCAAATATGGAATATAAGTGAAGTTTGAATATATAGGATGATAATAATATCACTTAGGAAAATATCTAGGAGATATTTAGGGGACAAATAAGCACAAATCATGTAAGAAGCAAAGGAGGGGGGGCATGGGCTTGTGTAAGAAAAGTGAGGGGGTTTGGTTTGTGTAAGATTTTTGGTAAAGAAAGTCCTACTAGTTGAAGTTAAATATCTAAGCATTATCTAGGTTAATATCTAGTAAGTTCTTGGTGCATTATTTGTATAGAAAAGGCCTAGGGTCAGATTTCTTTATAAAATTAAGGAAGAAATATTAATTTTTTTATAAAGTATAAATATTGTAGGTATTGGTAAAAGTGGTAAGGGTATTGGGTGAGTTTTGCATGCATGTAGGCATTAAAGCGCAAGTTTAAATGAGTTACATAAAAAGTGGTAAAATCAAATGTATATGACTTGTAAAATAATGCTTATGAGATTGATAATGTGTGATGCGGATCATTAATGGCCGAACAACATACAAATTAAAAGAAGATAATAATTGAAAGAGTTTTGATAAGGCTTAAGCACAAAGAGGTTTAGCCTTATCATATAAGGTGTTTTAGCCTTATCATGAGTTAAGGGCTTGAGGCTATAAAAGCCACCCCTCTCCAGCTCATTTGGGACGTGAGATTCAATAAACAAAACCCTAAAATTCCGCCTTTCCTTCTCCTAATCACAAACAGCCAAAATCAAACCATTTTTCAAAACAGTTTTGATTTTCGGTGATCCCAAAAACCTCGTGTTCAATTTCGGTTAACTCTTTTAGGGTTAAACCACTTGTTTGTTCCAGAGGGATAAATACATTCGTTTACATATTGTCAAGGTGTGACAATAATTGGATTCGAGCTAGGGGTTGTAGATCTCTATTTCGGTGGTACTGTAGCAAGGGTCAACCGAATTCGGTGAAACTCTTGTGTTCATCATCTGATTTTCGGTTCTCAAGTACAAGAGTGGTTTTGAGGCTTTATTCAGGGGTGATTATATTACAAGTGTTGTTTGGGTTATACGTGAAGTAGGACTAGCATCCGGGCGTGCTTGTTTACGTGTTTGTGTGAGCACTCGTAGAGGTGACAACTTAGTCACTTGTTTCATAACCATTTGCTGTTGACTTCAAGGGTATGTCTCTATTTACTTTTCATGTTCCTTAATTTGTTTATTTATTGTGTGTTAATTATATGAACCAAACTAGATCCATATCCGCTGCGTACTCGTACGGTTAATGGTTAACTGATTATCAAATTCCAACAGTGGCATCACGAGTCAACTCGTTTGGTGTTCTTATGGGTTACACACATAATTAAACACGCTTAGGGCTGCATGAAATTGGTTTATTTATTGTTTTTATTGAAAATTATGGCAACGACATGCAATCCTTGCCATAAATAATGAATAAACACCTAGAATCAACACAAATGTAATATGATAAAATAAGAAGAATAGATCTAAAATTAAATGTTAATTAAGCTGCCATGATTATTCTATTCTTGTTTTATCTCGGCTGTAAGACTCACGCAATCATGTTATATGATGGATGTGGCGATCTAGGCACTTTAGCAGAAAACCTAGTGAGAGTCTTATGGTTCTCCAATTGGGGAAGACTCTTTTGAGAACTCGAGGCATTATGTGATTTACTGCTTTCATTATAAGAGTTTGTTCCTCAATTTTAATCCATTTTTTAGTCTGTTTTAATTGCTTATATGTGATATGCCTTGTGTCTAGTCAATATTTGCAAAATAGATTTTATGAAACTCTTGAAAACGGACTTACAACTTATAGAGAAACTTGGATTAAAACATGTCTAATATTACACACGTAATTTTACTCCTTGTGACCAGTTATGTGTTATTTGCGAAACCGGGGTTTTTGGACAAATTAATACGGACATTAAACTATGAAATTTGATTTCTTGTGAAGCTTTAGTTTTACATGCGCAATATGGGGTTGAATTGATCTTTAATTTTCTCCCGCCCCACTACATGCTTCGGCATATGAGGGAATTATTAGAATTACTTGTGTTTTCGGACACTTGCGTCTTTGGATGCATGTAGGAGTACAATATAGGGTTTGATCAATTTGTAATTCATTCACCGTGTATTTGACAAGTATAAAAATATGTTACAAAGGGTTTCTTTGAACAATATAATAGTAATTACGTCAACTAGAATGTACAGCATGTTTCACCCAATTAGGTGAACAAACTACAAGAGAAGTTTAAGGCGGGTTTTGCTATGGCTTTCCTAAAGAAGTCAGGTTTTTAATAAGCTTCGCGCTGACCTGTTTCTCCGCTTCTTTGTGCGTTCAAAAAGGAGCTACCGAGAAATTTGACCAAATGACTGTCTATACAAAAGGTGAACATAATGATTTTTAACTTGGTGCTACAAGATTGTTTGCATGCTTCTTGTACACGCTTTGTTCACATATTTTGTAAAGATTTATGTGTATGTTAACTTAGTGATGTTTGTGTTATGTATTTTGCCAACCACTAAAGAACACTTGTATTTGGACTTGACACATTCTCTGGTCAGACCTCGGGCCTTTTTAACCCCGGGCGAATATTTCTTCCATGGATTTCGACCTTTTGTCAGATTTCGCACGTTCTCGGTTTGGATCGACCTTTAATGAGTTACTTGGAGTCAGACTCGGACCCGAAGGCATATAGATGAGACGAAATATGCAATTTGGACATCGGTATAAGAGTTACTAAGTGCCATTAAACAAAAGAAAAAAAAAAAAAAAAAAAAAGAAGATAAAAAGAAAAAAAAAAAAAAAAAAAAGAAAGAAAAAAAATAGAGAAAGAAAGAAAAAAAAATAAAAATGTCTCATACTACTTAAGTAGTTGCATTCATGCAAATTAAACGCTCAGCGCTACTGTAATGCCCTACTTTGTTTCCAAACTATAGTCAGACCTCTAGTAATAAAGTAGGCAGGTCTAAGTGGATTTGCTTATTAGAATTAATTGCGGTTAGGTTAATGGCTTTTAAACTTTCAATTAGACGAAAACTACTAGAGATTTGAACTTTTCTCTGTTCTGGTTAATTATGTTATTGCAACATAATTCGTAAACGTGAGTTTGTTTTTCTTAAAAGACAAACATAGTCTCTTTTCCTGGTAAGAAAGAGTGAGACTTACTCCTATCTCTTCTTATTGGTTGACAAGAATAAGATTGGGAAATAATTGAATTTTTCCTCAATTATATTTAAACTCACTTTTAGTTTCTCATTGCCCTTTTCCAGTGCTGAAATCTTGGAAAGATAAAATATTTTGTGTAACTAGAGTACAATTTGTATATAGCTACCAAAATAAAAGACATCTTACACTTGTCATGATGTATGAGTTTAAACCGCAACGAGTAAAGAAAAATGCTAGCAGGTATTCTAGGTATTTTTTTCTTGGACTCGATTCATTTCTTATAGTGCTAGATACCCTTGTGGTTAGACAGACAGATTAAGGAGGAAATGCATGCTAAATATTCAAGTTAATGAATACATGATGGCTAGTCCCTCATCTAAATAAGTAGAACTTCATATAGTCTGCAAAATACCTAAGTACATTGCTACTTGTAGGCATTCTAAGAGAGTAGGAAAGTAAATTAATCGCTAATTGCTTTCTACTAGTGATGTAACACTTACAATGTTGACAAATCCTGTGAAGATTAAAGAATCGTTGTAAGCTCAGATTGTTTAGATCTATATCTAGGATGAATAACAACTTAGATAATAATATTGCAGCGGAATAAAGAACAAAAATGTGCAATGTTACTCTAACATGGTTGTTCTCTTTATCTTCTATGTTGTACATGTACGTCTTCAAGCTTAATTCTACCTTGAGCAAATGGTAGAACGTGTTATCTAAACTATAATAAGGAATCAAAAATCCTTGAGGCTAAACCAACCAAACCTAGGCATCTCCTTAGAGAACTTGACGCCTAGAACACACACACACACACACTTTTCTGGTGTTTACATCTTTGACACACAGAAAACACTTGACGACCTACTATCTCTTAATATACTCTAGGATATTAGGTTTATCGCAAAGGATAAGTATTACGGAAACAACTTTAATCTTGTCCTAACTTTTTATAATTATCTTCTTGGAAATCTTCTGTAATCTTCAATCTTTGTAAGTATTCCTCCTTTGTCAATTTTATAGTCTTGGCAGCTTTCATCTGTTTTGTCCTTATACACTACTCGCATAATATAATTCTGTCAACAAATCGTAGTGTGGAGCTTGGTTTTACTACCTGAAAGACGCGAGGTACGTGATGTTGTCGAATTAAGTGGAGATACAGATTTCATTTCCTTGTGATGTTACCCATATTTTATACTAGCTTGTGTTTGGAAAAAAATTATTACGTTTGAAGATGAAAAATCAATTGTCTTAAAGGAATATTGCATTTTATTTTATAGGATAACTAGTTGTTGCTTTCCTGAAACGTTATCTATAGAATAATAATCCACGATTCCTTATTCAACATTATGGTTTGAAATCTACTTGTAATATCTATGACACTTATCATATTGTTTTAAACATTAGACGCTGTGTCGTATGGTGTGTTGTTCTTACGCGCTTATTAAGATAATGATGTTCCGTACACAGTGGGAGAAAAGTAAATTCCTAAGTGTGGTGCAAGGAACAACATATAACAATATGATTAATTGGTTTCTCTTGACCGCAAGGTAAGAAAGCTAATAAATCTACTAGGACTTAAACACACAAGATGTTTGTTGCCCTATTACATTTAAATGTCAAGATATAATGTAAAGCTACTTCAACATATGACTATAGTCGTGTTTTCTTGTTTGTCAGTATATAACTATGGTTAATTGTATAATCATAATTATGAAGTATGAAATTAACTTGAAATTACTATTGAACTCAAGGGTTTACATTCATAATTACTTTAGTTAGAATAATTATGTTCGTGATAAGACATAATTATAAAGTCCTTGAATTTATCAATGACTCATAACATAAAGTAAGTAGTAAAATTGTTATGTCTTCTTGTGTAACAGATGAACTCATTATTGGTCTTCTGAATTATTCAAATACTTATAACGGTATACTTGAATGTTCTGTTTTCTTGTAAAACTTTTGAACAGAGAGTTATTGTACTATTCAAGATAGTAAATTACGCTATTGCTATGCACTTGGTTTTAAAATACTTTGTATTCAATTTGGCTCGAGCCCATTGTTCAATATTTGTGTCCGAAAGAGAAATTTAAGTTATCTAAGGAATTCTGTAGGAGTCTCACAATTATAATACTCATATGAATACCCACTATTCATGGTATGTCTACATGTGTTGAAACTACAAACTATATTCTATTGTTTGATTTCGTGAATAAATATAATGCTTCTACTCTAAAATCGATATTAGGTTAGAAATTTGTGTGTGTCATGAATCCACTCAATATGTAGTGTCCAACCGAGTAAGGTATTGAAGACATTATTTATTTTATGGATTATGATGGAATCCCATTTATGGTTTTGATTAACGTTTGAAATTTGTTAATATCTTATGACGTATATTTGGTATCAATGGCTTAGCGATTGAGAACTGTAAACAGGTTATTGTTGTTGTCCATTTAAGAGTCAAAATTTATTGTTGCATTAAATACTTTGTATTCTAGAGAATAATCTCTCTACTTTACAAAAGTAAGTGAGGTTCTCTGATCGACTGCCTTCTGGGGCTTGTTTCGACCATATGGGTCAATATGAGGGTGTGTTGACCATACGGGTCAATGGAGGATTGGTTTGACCCATGGGTTAACATGGGCTTATTTGGACCAACAAGGTCAATTCACTGATTTGGACCAAATAGGGTCAATAGGCTGATTTGACCAACACGGGTCAATAGAGGCTGATTTGAACGCACAAGTCAAATGGGGCTGTTTTGACTACACAGGTCAAATGGGGCAGTTTTGACCACACGGGTCAAAAGGGACTGTTGTGGACACTTTGGGGTCAATCGCGCAATGTCTGATTTGGAAGGTCTGGTGTTTTGTCCGACAGATCACGAGGTCAACGGTGTCTGATGTGAAGTTCCCACATTTCAGTAAATAAGCTTACAACAAATGAGTTATTACTACTCATAACATATAATACAGTTAGCAATGGAACTATAATATGGATATAACATTCTACATAATACAAAACATAAACATGACTACGAAGTAAGTGGTATCTTTAACGGGATCCTAAAGTCCCGTTTCTATTCTTATATACGCTACTCACCTTGAAAATGTTTAACTATTAACATGAGCTCCCATAAATGTCCTCGGCTAACCCTTATAACCTAAGAACATACAATTTACATGAATCTTATTAGGAACATGATTTAGCTTGTCATAAACAAGCTTAAAAAGAACTTAAGCCATGAGGGGGTGTTTGGTTCATGGCTTATACAACCACACAAACATATTTTCGAAAAATTAACACCCTTAATTGATGTTATGGTATTTTAACAAGGGACCCATCATAACTCTTAATAATTACAAAAGTTCTTGGTGATTTTAGAAATCACAACTTAACCTAAGTTTATGAAATTCTATAAAAAAAAACACCTCAATGACTTTAAAGACATGATTTTAAACTTTACCATAAGTGGGTAATCATTAATCACATAAAACTAAGAACAAGAATAGGAATTATACCTCGAATTAGATGATAAAAACACTAGCTTTAGTGTTTCTATGCTTATATAAGATGATTTCTTGCTTATATCTTGATCAAAATCAAAGTAAAATCAAACCCTAAATTGATGTGTGTGTCGAGAGGGATGAGAGGGCAAGGATAAGAACAATGAGTTTCCTGAGAGTTCTACTGAGATCATTATATGGTGTTATAATTTAAGTTTCATAATTTGGCAAGGTCAGTCCCTGTTAGTGAAACTGTTCGTGGAGAGTCCTTATTTCTTTATAACTAATTTCGTAAAAGGCCCTTTCAACTAGGAAGAATTTATATGGATAATGATAGTTAACCAGGAAGCTTTTAAAATAATAATAAATCATTATCATGAAAATCAGGGTGTTACAAAGATATCACCCAAAGTTGGATTAATTGGCGGAGGCATTTTCCACCAACTCCAATTTTCTAACCAAATGACTTTGATCTTGGGGCAGGAATAGGGGGGGTGGGGGCAAGAAATACGACAGCGATGCTCTCTCATTTCAGCCTCATTGCCAAAAAAGGGGTGCACAAAAGAAACATAACGAATAATGCTTTGATGCCATAAATTTCTCTAGTAGGAAGGTGGTGTAAAGCAACTCCCCTTGCATTAATATTTACTTTACGAGGAACCATGAATTCCAAATGAAACAAGAAGAGTAACTACGTTGGCAAACATCACTCTTTTGAATAATTAAACATGGAGACCTCACCAAAAACTTTTCATACTTTTCAGGACACCAAACCCATTTATCTTCATGAACAACCTCCGTATGTCATGCAGTGTAATCACCAATAAACCGGTTCCTTTAAATAAGTATTTACAAAATAAAATAGCCATTAGAATGAGTTTGGCTACAAACTTTTATATGTTTGAAGAGTTATCTGATTGGTTTTAGTCAACACGGGGAGTCAAACTATAAAGTATAAATATGAGTAAATGGTTTTAAAAATTACATGTGTCTTTTATCAATAAAATGGAATAAGAACTCTAAGGGACTAAACGTTGTTAAGGTGGTTAAATAAGGTACATATTTATGGTGGCCAAAATATAAGAAAAGAGGTATTAAGGGACCAAAAGTTGCCAAGTGGAAAACTAGTCTTACCCATAAAATATCTAGATTAATTCCAAGACATTCCATATCTTCCATACTGCTATGTTTCTTGTAATGAGTTTGTGTCGAAACTAAGGAGAATAAGTAGGGAAGTCATAGAATTCTTGGATCAAAAGAATGGAGGATTTGAGTATGTTATGCTGAAGGTTTATTCCTAGCTAGTTCTCCCCATGAAGTGAAGTAAATCCTAATCTTGAAAGTAATAAAGAATTAAGGTATTAGGGTTTATAATCCCCAACAATTAGGGTTGGCGTAATTGGGTTTATAAACAAGTGTTAAGATGTTTATGATTATGGGTTAAGGTAAAATAATTGATTTAGAGTAAATTAGTAATTTTAGGCTCTGTTCATTGATATGATCATATAGAGGATGATAATGAAAATGTATATTTCAAGTGTATGACTAGAAACCCTTTAATTGTACATGTATAAAGTATTTATGATGTATGTTAATTCTGTTTAGGAAATCGCAAAAGATGATGGTGCTGATGCTTATTTTATTAACTTGATTTAAGTGTGAGTAACTATTTGGACTATAATATGGTTTGATTGATTGAATGATCTCGGTTTTATGTATACTTGATGTTAAGTGTTCTAGTGAGGATGAAATAATGGCTTGATTGGTGTAGATGGAAGTAGATTAGTTAAGCTTTAGTTACAGGATGGTTCTTGGTTTTTTATGAGATAATCAAGGTATGTAAAAGATTTATGTTTAGTGTTAATGTATTAAGATACCTTATTATAGTTTTTTGGTTGAATGTATGGAAATGATTGTTAATTGAATATGTGGATGATTTAATGGTTTAGTTATATATGTGTGTTAAAGCATTTGATTATGTCTTATTGTGATACAATATTTATGGGTGGTACTTACTAAGCGTATGCTTACCCATTTAGTTGTTGAATGAATTTTGTAGGTAACTGCGGATCATGTAATATGCTATTTAAAGACTCTAATAGATTAATATGTGGAAGAAATGAAAGTATGTTAAAGTAGGAGCTTAGTATAGATACCGAGCTCGAAATGATGTTGAACCCCTAAAGTAACGTGAAATGGTTTGTAAATGTTTGTGTCAAGTGTCAAAGGGTCCTTTTTATAGTCTTGGATTTTAGTATGCTTTGGGTCAAAAGAGATGTATAAACGGGTCAAACGGGGTATTTGGCAAACCCCGTAAGATAAATGCTTTTGGGTCATTTAGACCACAAATGTTTATGATAACATTGTATTATGTAGTTTTAACAAGTTCTGGAGATTTTTATGAAATATCAAGTTCGGGAAGTTAGTGTTGTAACCTTTGCCTTTTTCGTGTTCTAAATATTTCATTTATAGTCCTTTGACTATTTAACTTTTGTTAGTTTATTCAGATTTTGTACCGTGTTGACGGTGGTGATTTTGTTGAGAATTGTGGTGAATTATGGTTTATTGTGATTAATAATCCATTTTGGAAGGTATTATTGTGTTATTTGTATTCCGGGTGGATTGACCCGTGAATTTTGAGAAATGCCGAAAAACAAGTCTGACACGTCTGTTAATGTCCAGATAAGTTTTGAAAGGGTTTAAAGTGTAAATATGTCGTGTGAATACTCTAGGTTAATGGAAAAGTATTTTTAATATGAATAAAAATTCTAATTAACTTTGGGGTAAATTTTACGGTTGAGTTTTACGAGTATTTAAGTGATCCCGACTTGACTGAAAAGGAACGGACCTGGTGCGACCACCTAGGATACTCTGCTGGTCAGAAGTCAAGAATGAGACAAGAGGCCAATTTTATACAAGTTTCGTCCTAAGGTTGTTGCTACACTTATATGCTTTCACTAGAAAACTTTTATCTAATCCATTTACTTTTCAAAAAAATAAAAAACACGCACACACAAGTGTGTGTGCTTCTTTGTGTGCGTCGGCCCCACCATCAACAAAAACACCAAAAAATTCCAACTTTGGATCGGAGGAACGTGTTATTCCGAGTTGATACGAGTGTTTGGGTATTCATTTAAACAACGTTTAGGCTGTCAGGTTAGTTGAAATATACATTTTTGAAGATTTTCTTGTAAGTTTTCAAATCTAAATTTCGTTTGTCCTTTTGGGTTTGTTTTGATGCATAGATGTTAGTTGTACAAGTTGATCGTTGTGAAAATCGATTTTTAGAAACGAAATGAATAAAAAGAGGGTGTTTGGTTCGTGGGTTATAAAAAGGAAAAAGAGGGTTTTTGTAGTTTTGATGTTGTGGTCGTGATGGTTGAATAATATATATTGCTAGATAGTTTATTTTTTATAGTAGCTTGTATAGCTTATTCGGGCTTATTTTTAAGATATTTCTTGGCTTATTTTAGGCTTATATGCCACGAAAATTTCCCAAAATCACTAGGAAAGTGATTTTGACTATTTTTTGTTGTTATGGCGTATTGTTTATGGACTATTTTGAGGGTTTATGGTAGTAACCAAATGCGATACATAGCTTATTAGCTTATTTTCAACCTTAATATACGTATTTTGGAGCTTATGGACTCACGGCCCAATAAGTCTATTTAAGCCGTGGCTTAATAGGAGGGCTTATTGTGGTCCATATTATTTTCTACTTATGAGTATATGCTTATATATGTAAATGGACCTTGGTTTTGGACTTGGATCGTATTTTGGACTTATAAATATCTTAATGGACCCTTGTTGGGCCTTAAAGCCCAATAAGCGATATTTAGTCGTTATGAGAGTTTTGACGGACTTTTGAAAGTGAAAATGTATTTACGGAGTGATATTGAACGATATTTTAGGAAAAACGTTTTAGTAAACGTTAAAGTTTGCGATTTTGGAATTTTGTTGAAAAGTGTCGAATTTATGAAAAGTGTTGAAAATAAGGTTTGCAACCGTGGAAAAAAAGTGTTGTAATGAGCGTGCAGGCCATGTCGAAATTTAGTAAAATTTTTTACTTATAAATTTTTCTAAAAACATGATTTTTGATTTTAAATAATAAAATATTTTTTAATTATTTATTTATTTAATAAATTCACTAAAAGACAAAAAATATAATTTTTCTTGAAACCTCTCAAATATATTTACTATGAGTAAACGTTTCATTTTCAACTCTAATATGATTATTTTGAGGTGAGTAAGGTTGTGCTGAATATGACTTATCGAAGAAATATATTTATAATTATTAAATTATATATATTTAAGTATATTACTTATCTAATTTTTTTAAATAGTATAAGTATGTATTATTGAGTAATAGGATTGATATGATTTTTGGGATATGTCGTCAACCATCACACCACTAAATTATTGTGAGTAATTGTACAACGCGTCTAAACTCTATGCATCAAACATGAAGATTGTTTTGGAATTGAATGATTAAATTGAGAAATTTAATTGGGACTAGGTGTAGCTGCGGGACGTAGTTGCATTTGTTGTGTGATGAGATTGGTTTCTAAAGACTTGTTGAGGGGGTTCTCGTAGCCCCACTTTTACTGTTTTTTTCGTTCGGTGGGTAATGATACTTAATATGTGTTTTGAAATGTTTTGAATTTGAACTGTGTGAAAATCTGGTTTTGTTTTTGAACAAGATATGTGCTTATTTGAATGCTATGTGAACTATTATGGTTTGCATGATTGTTGGATGCGGATGGATACGCCTTACCCCAGTATGTGTGTGAGCATTAGTGGGATTATTGACCTGGGCGGTATTCGATTATGGGTAAGCCTACCCAGGTTTGTGTGTGGTCCGCCCTAAATTTTTGTGCTACGGTTGGTAGGCCTCTTTAGGTGCGTAAGGTTGACATATGGTTATTGATTAGCGATGATGCTAAGGTTGTTTGCATATATTCACTGTCATATAGCACTATTGTCCACTGTTGAAATATTGGCACAACTTTTGGGTTTAAGGTCAAACCTACGAGCTCACCAATCTTTATTTGTTGATTCCAATTATTAAGATCTTGTTTAGCTTGTATAAGCCTTTGTTGTATTGAATAAATTCAAATATTATGACAAGAAACTTATATTATGAATATCAAAGGACTATGCGGAATTAGTCAATTGACTACTAAGAAGAATTCAATGAATTGTTAATAAAAACAGTTTACTAAACTTCTGCTCAATTGTAAATACGAATCACTCTTAATAGTGTTAGGGTTTACAAAACATTGATGCTACGAATAACACTACTGATCTCACCCCCCCCCTTTATGATGATTTGATACGATTTTGGGACATCAAACTCTTTAACCTAGGTTCTCCTTTTTTACACCAATGAGTCCAACAGTGCTTAAATATTTTCTTTATTATCAGTAATCTTCTAAACTAACATAACTTATATGTATCCTTACAAAAATTATCTCATACTTAATCCCTTGATAAGTAATCTTGATAGACAATCTTCATCTTAATCCTTTTTCTTGTCTTTATCCTTCTGACAGTAGAAACTCTTCTAGCAGTTGTAATCTTTCAGCAGTTATAACCAGCAGCACTAATTATGTAAAAGCAATAGTAACTACTTAGAATATTTTCTTTATTCTTCAATCAGCTAGTACTAAGTTCACTAGCAGTACTAACTTTATGCTAATTGTTGATACTTTACTCAAACAGGACTAAAAATATACTTGCAGTTCTACGGTTACCACTAGCAGTTAGTAACCTTTTTATACGAGCAGTATTAACTACTGAGTAGTATTTCTTCTAAGTCTCTGAGCGTTCTTAACTTCCCCTATTAGCAGTAGTTATATATACTAAACCTTACTAGTATTAACTCCAAGATCATTTGAAGGTCTTTTGATCCCAACATTCCTCCCCTAAACATGATGCTCTCGCCTTCTGATTCTTTAAGTTTTTGATTAAAAGCTTTATCTTTTGACTAGGAGGATGCATTAAAACACTTACCAGGATTCTTGACCTGTTTTGTCATTGAGCTAAGAAGTGATAGCACATTTCATTTATGGTCAGCTTGATGCTCTTGTTAAGCATTGCTGTGATTGTTGAGGTGTAAGTGGATACTTTTTCTCTTCAAGCAATAAAAATATTGCTTATTCTAAAATCGCACAAAATGTACTCCACTTGAAGAAAATAGCTTCCAAACTGTCACCTTGTGTCCTTGTAGATTTCTCCATACATCACTTTCTATATCAGGTTCAAACATCACTTTCATATCACCCCATAACACTTTTTTATATACCTCCTCTGGCCTTGTATTTCCATGTTTAGCTTTAACCAACTTCCAAAGTGTTTCAAGGTCTTCTCTGTCAATGTTCTGAAGTATCTTAATCATTGATGAGTACCTCCTTGAACTTCCATTTGCTCTTATGATTTGAAAGTATCCTATCTTTCCTTCTTTGATGATTTTCTAGTCAACAATTATTGGAGGCTTAGTGGCTAGTGGTATAGCATCAATTGCTACCTCATCATCAGAAACTATCTCTGCTTCATCATCTACTTCAACTTCTACATCTCATCTAATTTTGCTTCTTTTGAATTATCGGACTCAAGTTCTTCTCATGCTCTTTTACGACTGCTGTCTTTGTTCCTCTCTTGCCTTCTTGAGAGCTCTCTTTTGCCAACTTTATATCCATATCCACAACATGTTTACCCTCTGTCATGGTTATCAAATAACTTCTGAATTTCATCATAGTTTTGTTCTGTCAGCTGATTTTGTTTGTATCCAGCCATGTGTTTCAAATAGGTAGACATTTGACGCTCTTCTGGAGCTTTAGTTGGTGGTTTCTTCTTTTTTTTTTTTTTTCTTTTTTTTTTTATTGCTCTTCTGCTTAAATAAATCTGCAAAATGCTTCTTTCTTTTATCTATGAGCTCCACAAACATCTTTGACCTTTCTTTAATGGTCAACTCTTCCTGCTCTTGTGCCTGTAATCTTGCAGCTAGCTCATAGTCTGCATCTATCATAGCTTGAACATTATCCCATTCAGCAATGTTTGCATCTTCTTCCTTTTGTCTTGCCAGCCTTTCCTCTTCTTCTAGTTCAGCTTGCAATTCTTCTTGAAAGTCTTTGAGCAATTTCTTCATCAAATTTGATCTTTTTTTTCAAAGGTTTTTCAGGCTCAACCATTTTTTCTTTGCCTTTGTCTTTAGCCTGTGGAAGTTGTGATGTTTGTGAAGATGATGTTGTTGTTCTAAATTCACTTGGCTCTTGAACTACAACCCCTCTAGCCTTGGGTCTTGTAACAGAGTTGTAGTTGTTGTAGCAGCAGTTGTAACAGCCTTGGGTTTAGCTGCTTTGATTTCTATTAAGGTCTGAGCCAGAGTCAACTCATCAACAGTTGTTGTTGTTGCACTGGCAGTAGTAACTTTAGCAGTACTAACTACCTTTTCAACCTCAACTTCCTGCTCATCTAAAACTCCTGTATCAAACATTAAATTATCATCATTTCTCCCTTAAGCCTCATCAACCAAAGTAACCTCTGCATCAGCATCAAGACCAGCAATTTTCCTCCCCTTGTTTGGATGCTCTCCTGTGCACCCAAACTTCATCTTAGAGGAAACAACTTGTCAGATCCTACAACCTTGAATAGTCTTCTGAGTCTATGAGTTTCTTGACCCTTCTTCTTTCTCAAGCTTCTTTTATCTCTCCTCTGTAAACTATCAAATCTCCAGTGCTTGATTGGTCTTGTAGTCTTCCAGAGCAATAATCCTTTATGATATGTGTTACAAAGTCCCATTTAATTCATTTAGTTTCAATGTATCCTCACCAGTGAGTAGGGAATAATTGGAATGTTGTAGGCTACACTTTTCTTAAATTTTCAGTCTCATCTTTTATAGGTTCTGTAGGATCACTAGATTGAGAAACTTCAGTGTCCTTCCTTTGTTTCCTTCTTATACTGTTTCTTCTGTCGTTTAGATGTTGATGGTGGATTAATAGTGGGTGTGTGTTGGGGAACAGTAAGCATTACAAAATCCTATCCCTCTTTTCTTGTGCTTGAACTTTTTTATCATGGTTGGAAATTTAAAGGTGTCGTCACTATCGGAAAAAGTCTTTTCCATGCCTCTTCATGTTAGCAAAGACCTTTTAGTGTGGGAAGGTTGTAACGTAATCTTTTATGTTTGGCCATTCTTCAACTTGTTTTATTCAGAACACTTGCACAAACCTTTTGATACATTAGAAACTTAACCCCACCCTCCAAGTTCTTCACCATATTATCATAAATATACTTGGAAAAGATGAATTTTTAGTTTGTGGCAAGACAGATGACAGCTAAGGCCATAGTGCTACTAAATTCATTCCAAATAGTAGTGTGGAGTCTGTTATGACCCCTTAGATCGTTATCAAGACTCATCTAGGATAATAGAAACATCAAAGATTAACAATTATGCAGCGGAATAACAATAACAAGAACAATGATGTTTAACAAGGTTTTCTTATTCAAGCGTTTTCCCTATTACCCCAACTATAACTTGGGGCTATTAACTACTACATAGACATCTATAACTATGTATATTACTATTGACTACTAATATGGTGTACCACTTACAACCTTTACTATTGACTCTTTCAGTCGACCTATGCAATGGATTGATTCAAACTAACATGCCTACTAGACCTCCTTTTATAAGCACAAGGAGTCTAAGGCTTACATGGAAACTAATAAAGATAATTAATAAGTAAATCATTCTAATACTTATCTTTATCTTTGACCATATCTTCAGAATCTTCCAATTCTTATCTTTTGAAGACTTCATTAATTACGACTTTGGTCCTTCTTGTTTCATTCTTATATTTATTTTGTCTCATCAAATCAATAATCCCAACAATATTCCCCTATTTTGAGGATGACAAAACAAAACAAACGTTGCGTTACGAACTTCCACATAATTAGAGAAGTTGAGAGTTAATCATCTCCTTGAATGAAACAACAATCTTTAGCTTCTTTGATTTAGATCTCTTTGATCATTTCGTTACCACACATAAATAAGCTACCAAATCAAATAACCTGTGCATATTCTTTCCCCTTTTTGTAATCATCTAATAGGGGTCTTGTGTAGATATGCAACTTGTAAACACTTCCCCTTCAGTGGTGCATGTAGATGGTTTAAACATTTAATCAATAAGCTTCCTCTGAAACCAATATGTTTACCATCTCGTGAATCTTGAACTCTATAGGCTTTATGTAGTGATTACTGATGAAGAAAATAGAGTATAATGAATTTGTTGAAGAAGTTGAATCTCCCAAACTTGTGTCTTTTGTCTTGCACTATCCATGTGCCGTCGAACTTATAAATAAAGCTATGAAATGTATGAAGAATCGTTTACAGAACCGCGCAAGATCTCTCCTCTTTTGAGACAAGCAGAAATGTCTATTATCATCTTCTATGAGAGACAGATCGCAATATATAACGTAGTTGAGACAATTTTTGAGCGTATCTTGGAGGACACTTAATTGAGATATAAAGTCATCAGATCATATCATGTTTTGCAGAGATTGTGTAAGTGTCTGTGTAGTCGAAGACCCCTAATTTTATAGAAGCTAAAGCACTCAAGTTAATCCTTTATAACGTATAAAGTCCTTGCTTTATCATTGATCAGCTCGACTTTTAGAAGATTATATGTAATAGATAGACTCTAGCAATGTATGAAGAAAAGACCACACCCGCTATAATCTTAAAACTATTCAGATAATTGAAAGCTATTAATTTCAGTAGTAGTCTCTTTCGTTAATACTAGAACGATCGCTATGTCTTAATTTCATTCATAGTCTGCTCTCCATAAGTAATTGTTACGTAGCCGATAACTCAATAATAATTAAACTGTTGTGAGAGAAAACAGTTCCTTCTGGGAGATCCAAACGGAGTCTGTTGTCCAAATTCGGATAAGCTCGCAGCAATATTAACTCATAAACTGGCTAGCACTAATAACCACCGCACGCATCAAGTCAATATGGGGTTGTTTTGACTACACGAGTCAAATGGGCGGCAGAGTTTAGTTTCAGTTTTGACCACAGGTCAAAAGGGACTGTTTTTTGACCACATTGGTGTCAACGGATCTGATATGAAAGGAACTTATTTTGGGACAACATCAGGTCACGGGGCTGATTTGAACCGTTTCTAACATTTAGTAAATAAGCTCTTACATCACAACAATGTTGTTATTAACTACTCTAACATATAATACAGTTAGCAAATGGAAACTATAATTACAGATATAACATTCTCTTTACATGAAATACAAAAACTTAAAACATGACTACGAAGTAGTGGTATCTTTACGGGATCCTAAAGTAACGTTTCTATTCTTTTATACGCTACTCACCTTGAAAATGTTAACTATTAACATGAGCTCCCATAGAAATGTCCTCGGCTAACACCTTATAACTAAGAAATACAATTTACATGAATCTTATTAGGAACATGATTTAGCTAATCATAAACAAGCTTAAAAAGAACTTAAGCCATTAGGGGGTGTTTGGTTCATGGCTTATACAACCACACAAACATATTTTCGAAAAATTAACACCCTTAATTGATGTTATGGTATTTTAACAAGGGACCCATCATAACTCTTAATAATTACAAAAAGTCTTGGTGATTTTAGAAATCACAACTTAACCTAAGTTTATGAAATTCTATAAAAAAAACCTCAATGACATAATGACATGATCTTTAAACTTTACCCACTAATGGGTAATCATAATACATAAAACTAAGAACAAGAATAGGAATTATACTCGGAATTAGATGATAAAAACACTAGCTTTAGTGTTTCTATGCTTATATAAGATGATTTCTTGCTTATATCTTGATCAAAATCAAAGTAAAATCAAACCCTAAAATTTGTTCTTAATGTGTGTGTCGAGAGGGATGAGAGGGCAAGGATAAGAACAATGAGTTTCCTGAGAGTTCTACTGAATCATATATGTGTTATAATTTAAGTTTCACAATTTGGCAAGGTCAGTCCCTGTTAGTGAAACTGTTACGTGGAGAGTTCATTATTTCTTTATAACTAATTTCGTAAAAGGTCCTTTCGACTAAGAAGAATTTATATGGATAATGATTAGTTTACCGGAAGCTTTTAAATATTAAAAAAGCATTATCGTGAAACTCAGGGGTGTTACAAAGATATCACCCAAAGTTGGATGAATTGACGGAGGAATTTTCCATAACAACTCCAAAATTTCTAAACCAAATGAATTTTGATCTTGGGCAAGAAGGGGCGGGGGCAAAGAAACGAAGCATACGATGCTCTCCTCATTTCAGCCTCATGCCAAAAAAGAGGCGGGCAAAAGAAACATAACGAAATGATAACGCTTTGATGCCATAAATTTCTATTGTAGGAAGGTCGGTGTAAAGCAACTCACATTGCCATTAATATTTACTTTACCTGAGAAGTTAATTGTACAAACAATTAATTATTGAAGGAAGAGGATATATCCGTACTAAAAGGATAACAACCAAAAGAACAAACAAAGAGGGTCATCCGAAAAAAGGATATTCAAATACATGATTCTAGCGATTTGATTTATTTTTGGGGATTTGATTCCGTAGGTGGAAGACTTTTCTCATTTTGATTTTAAGATTTTTATTGGGGTTTTGAATTTCGGTTGTGATGAGAAAAAAAAAAGGGCGGGTTTAAATTTTTGGAGAGAATAATGAATGAGGTAACTGTAGTTTGAGAGGAAAAAAAGTCAGATATGGAAAATCCTATGTGGCATCCTATTTGGCAAGAAAAATGAATTATGTGGCATATTCCTGAATTTTGAGTGGAAGACCATTCTCTCTCCATCCTTCCTATATATATATATATATAGCAAGAATGCTAAATGAGATAGGTGAATTAATTATATAAACAATCATTTATTAAAGAGAGTTAATACCAAATGGCGAAAACAAGTACATATTAAAAAATGATATATCAATGATGTTAAAATGAGATATGAGAAGTTAATTGTACAAACAATTAATTATTGAAGGAAGAGGATATATCCGTACTAAAAGGATAACAACCAAAAGAACAAACATAGAGGGTCATCCGAAAAAAGGATAATAAATTTTAGAGAATGAACGTAAGAAATCATTCGTACCATGCAGTGAACAATTCATCAAGAGTTCTTAAATAAATGTTTTTGAATAAAATGACACCGATAACCAGGATGGTCGGGACTTTCTCTAGAGTGGGGGCTGATGGTTGTGTCGTTATGCGTGCTTCAATCTTGTCATCTCGGATCTCGTTCTGCTCTAGGCGAAAGTACGTGTTAGCCACTTGGGCTATGATTCGTTTGATATCTGCGGAACTTAGAGGTTGTCTTCTTAGCGACATGTTTCTTCTAATCGTAAAAAGTAAGGAAGAAGGTGACGTTATCAAGTTACATCCTAAAAGTAAGGGTTCCAAAGCAGTATGTTACGAGGCGACATGTTAATGCCATGTTCTAATTATCTGGCACGTTTCTATACAAGGGGTTAAGAGACGACATATGTGTTTCAAAAGTATGAGACGAGTGTTCAAACTTGGAGACGGATAGTAAAATAACCTTTGAGATCAATAGACTGTGACGAGTTTTGATATCATCTAAAGTGGTTTATGTAACGTCATAAAAAAGTTTTAGAAACCATTGTATCACTAACAATATCTATAAAAGGTTTCAATATTGATTTGAGACCGCTAGATTAAATAAGCATGCAAAACAGATTAGTGATTTAGCGCGTGGAATGTTTATGATGCAACAATTATAGTCTTGGCCTAACAATGCAACCTAGTTCTCTATAACCATAGCTCTGATACCAATCTGTCACACCCTAAAAATATCGCAGCGAAAAAGTAACTAGGGGTGTGTGACTTCATAGCATCATAACACATAGTAATAAAGAACGACCTCTATATGAGTCGTTTTAAAAAGTGATCATTTGAATTTAACAAAGCGGAATAAGTTTTCAACCGAGTACATTACAATGCTTAACCCAAAAGTAATAGTAGTTCAAAAGTTATAAAAATGATCAATGTTATGCAGGAAAAGACTCCGTGAATGCGACACCATAAGCAAGCCACGAAAATCAAGCACTTGGGAAATACATTGCTAAAAGTGTCAACAATAAAGTTGGTGAGTTCATATGTTTATAAAACTGTAATTGTAAACCACAAGATTTTAAAGTGTGCCTGGCAATATAACAAATACAAGCCATACAAAATGCGTTTACTATCGTCTAAGCTCATAAAACCGAAGCATTAAGCGTAATCGAGAATAAAAGCCCATGCGGGTGCCTAACCTGGGACACCCGTAAAGTATCTCAAATGAAACTATGCCCGTTTGACATGTACTCAGTCAAACCTGGCGGGGATGTCAACCCCAATAGATCTATCCATAACATTCGTGCTTACACGAGGTAATTAACGGTTTATAAAAAAAGGGCGTATTGTAAGTCGTAGGTTAAAGGGTACTTAGACCAATCCGTAAAAGTGTAATTTGTACTTGTGTTCAAATGTAAAAATGAGCAATGTAATTTCACCCCAAATGTAACCCTTTCCCTTTTTGTGTTCTGAATATTTCATTTATAGTCCTTTGACTATTTAACTTTTGTTAGTTTATTCAGATAATGTACCGTGTTGACGGTGGTGATTTTAAGTGAATTGTGGTAATTTATGGTTATTTGTGAATTATATTCCTTTTTGGAGGTTATTATTATGTTATTTGTATTCCGGGTGGTTTGACCCGTGAATTTTGAGAAATGCCAAAAAACAAGCCCTGACACGTCCGTGAATGTCCAAATGAGTTTTGAAGAGTTTAAAGTGTAAATATGACGTGTAAATACTCTAGGTGAATGAAAAAGTATTTTTAAAGTGAATAAAAATGCTAATTAACTTTAGGGAAAATTTTACGATCAAGTTTTATGAATATTTAAGTGATCCTCACACAAAAAGAAAGACCCAAGACCCCTTTGGATACCAAATCCGGTTCTAGTCCCATAGGGGACATCAAGGCATGATTTTAGCAAGTATGTCCATGGTTGGTACACTTAAAAGATCCCTATCCTCCTTTTGAATAACACATAGTTCATTTTTACAAAAAAATATATCCTCTTTCTCTCCCTCTTGGCGTCCGATCAAAGCACACACATAAACACTTTGATTTTTGAAATTTTGATAAAAAACATGAAGATTGGTGATATGTTGGGTTGATTCTAGTGCTCGGGTATTCATTTAAACAACGTTTGGGTTGTCCGGTTCGTGTCGAAATCTACATTTTTAAAGATTTTTTGTAAGTTTTCAAATTTAAACTTCGTTTGTCCATTTGGGTTTATATTGATGCATAGATGTTTATAGCTTATGGTGGTAACCAAATGCGATACGTAGCTTATTAGCTTATGGTTAAGCTTAATATATGTATTGTGGAGCTTATGGACTCACGGCTCAATAAGCCTATTTAAGCCGTAGCTTAATGGGAGGGCTTATTGTGGTCCGAATTATTTTCTACTTATTAGTATAAGCTTATGTATATAAATGGACCTTAATTTGGACTTGGATCGTATTTTGGACTTATAAATATCTTAATGGACCCTTATTGGGCCTTAAAGCCCAATAAGCGATATTTAGTCGTTATAAGAGTTTTGACGGACTTTTTGAAAGTGAAATGTAGTTAAGAAGTGGTATTAAATGATATTTTGGGAAAAACGTTTTAATAAACATTAAAGATCAAGATTTTAGAATTTTATCAGAAAAGTGTTGAAAGTTTGAAAAGTGTTTGGAATAAAGGTTTAAAACATTGGAAACCGTTGTATGAGCGTACGGGTCATGTCGAAATTTTGTAAAAAGTTTATACTTAGAAATTTTACCTAAAAACATGAATTTTGATTTTAAATAATAAAATATTTTTTAATTATTTTATTTATTTAATAAATTTACTAAAAGACAAAAAAAAAATTTCTTTTCAAAACTTCACAAATATGTTTATTATGAGTAAACGTTCCATTTTCAACCCTATTATGATTATTTTCACGATGACTGAGGTCACCGAATAGACTTATCGAGATATATTTATAATTATTAATTATAAATATTTACTTATATTACTTATCTATTTTCATTAATAGTATAAGTAAGTATTATTGAGTAATAGGATTGATATGATTGTTGGGATATGTCATCAACCATCACACCACTAAATTGTTATGGGTAATTGTACAACGCGTCTAAACTGTATGCATCAAACGTGAAGATTGTTTTGGAAATGAATGATTAAAATGGAACATTAACTGGACTAGGTCGTGTGCGGACGTCGTTGCATTTGCTTGTGTGATTGAGATTTGGTTGCTAAAGACTTGTTTGAGGTGAGTTCTCGTAGCCCCATTTTTCTACTGTTTTCCGTTGGGGGAAAATGATACTCAAATATGTTTTGAAATGTTTTAAATTGAACTATGCAAAATGTGATTTTGTTTTTGGGACAAGATATGTGCTTATGACTGTTATGTGAATATTTTGTGATGCATGATTGTTTAGATCGGAGGGGTACGCCTATCCTAGCATTTATATGTTATTTTAGATCGGATGGGTACGCCTACTCAGTATTTGTGTAGTTATTGGAGTGGATGGGTACGCCTACCCTAGTTTGTGTGTGGTCCTGCCCTAATTTAGTGCTCCAGCTGGTAGGCCCTTTAGGTGCGTAAGTGACATATGGTGATTGACTAGCGGGGATGCTATGTCAGGGATTGTTTGCATATATATTCACTGTCATATTGCACTATTGTCCACTGTTTGAAATATTGGCACAACTTTTGGGTTTAAGGTCAAACCTACGAGCTCACCAACATTATTGTTGATGTTTTCGAGTATCATTTTTAGGTGAAGTGAAAGAGGAATAAGTTGGTGATTTATGATAGCAGACTTAGAAGTATCCCGAGTGGATTTTCATGTAAAGTCTTTCTTGTTTATTTTATTTGGTTTTAGTATTTTGGAAGATTTTGGTTTAAGTTTGGATTTGGACCCCTGTGTGGGCTATTGGATATTGCAAGAGTTTTTTTCGAATTTGATTGTGATTTGGGACATCACTCGAGGTTGTTCGAGGTTGATGGTCTTCGTAACACTTGAAGTTTATGCATTGTAGTTTTCTCTATATTGTATCTTGTGTTATGATTGATCATTATGTTACGCTCTTGAGTTTCCGCCTTTGTCGAGGTGTAACAGATTGGTAATCAGAGCCAAGTTTATGGAGAACTAGGCGGGTTGACCTAGAATATAACCTAAGATCCGTCACTTAGTTGCGTATAGGATCTATGTGTGCAGTGTTACACTTTTGCTTGCTTTCGCGTGTTCACGGTTTGGTGCTTTAGTTATGTCAGTCATTGAAATATATGAGCTTAATATTGAGTACGACGGGGAAAGGATGCAAATATAAGTACGGTGGCCAATGTAGTTATAAGCGTATCACAACTCACTCGTACTTAGTAATGTCGTTCACACAAATCAATGTTGACACCATAAGGTGGTATTATGTATATAGTTATATATATAGTAAGATGTTCTATATATATACTAACTTACCTAACATTGCTCATGTTCTCCCTCATGTAGATAATGCCGCCAAGGATGAGGACCCGAAGTGTTGGCCGGTCTGTTGCCGAATCACGAGAAGGGGGAACGGGTGGACGGGTTGGTAGAGGTGGTGGAAGGGGTAGAGGACCTAGGGAAGGTAATGATGAGCGTATTGATGAATTGAATGGTCAAGGAAATGACCAGGGTTTGGGAGCTAATGGGGGCGTAGAGGGAGTCAATGGGAATGTAGATAGAGTCAATGGGGGTATAGGAGGAGCACCCGACTTCTTGACGATCATTGCCTAGCAATTCCAGAACCTCTTACCCGCCATGCTAGCTCAGGTTGGTAACCAAGGAAATGTTGGAAATCAAAATGGTAATATGCTTAATGAGAACATTCAGGAGAACGTTGGGAATGTGATAGTAAATGGCAACCAGGTAGGTTATTCATATAAGGAGTTCTTAGCTTGTAACCCTAAGGAATATGATGGTAAAGGAGGTGTTGTAGTTCTTACTCGATGGATTGAGAAAATGGAGTCTGTGCAAGATATGAGTGGTTGTAGTATTGACCAAAAAGTGAAATACACTGCTGGTTCATTTGTGGGTAAGGCTTTAAC
>BQNB010056333.1:11014-38707 GCA_026074375.1 Tanacetum coccineum | reverse complement strand
TTCCCTCTCACCTAATGATTAACCTCTGGTTTTACGTGAATGAGGAGCCATACGAACATGCATGTCTATTCCGGCGTTCCGGCCATATATGCATGTCTTGTACCTTGTTGGTTTATGACTTTTAGTGAAAGTTAGAAGGTTCCTACCCTATATCATTCTACATCCTAACCGTTGGTTAAATTCGAATGGGGATGTGATCGAACACTCATGTATATCCTAGCGTTCCAGGTGTGTCTGTGTGATTCCGTGCCTTGCTGGCGTGGTATTCTGGTGAAAGATTGTAGAATGATAAACGTATGCCTTTTAGAGAGTAAAAACCCTATTTACTTTATTAACTTGTTACTCCTTGCTTTAGTTGGTTGGAGATGATTTACCTTTATAAACTTGTCACTCCTTGGCTTTAGTGGTGGAGATGTGTATCCTTACCAAGCTTATGATAGAATACTCGTCACAACCGAGCAATTAAGTGAATTAGTTACATGTTACCACATAGATTAGTTGGGAGATTTGACTGTTTTTATCTTCCTATTTCGTGAGGTGTTTGGTTGTGTACTTGTAATAAATCGAATAAATGCTTTAACAGAATATATCCTTAGGGATAAATTTTTATAAACTTCTAAAGGCTACTTGAGGACAAGTAGGATTCAAGTGAGGGGATATTTGATGACATCAAATAACATCTATTTTATAGCATCATTTATCCCATGTTATTAACCCATTTTGTATAGTTATTGCAAAGAATTGTTACTTAATCGTTTATATTTGAGAATTGCAGTAATTATGGAGTAATTGGTGAAACTTAGCAAAAGGCGCGCATTCTGGAGCTTAAATGAAGATATTTTGAAGATTACTATTCTGATGACCAATACGCCGTATCCATCATGGAAGATACGGCATATCCGTGCCTGCACTCACCAAAGACCAAAAAAGGAATGAAGATCAATACGCCATATTCATGAACTTCAATACGCCGTATTCAATGTTTATTATACATGAAGATTCTGGAAGATATCAAACGTGGTCCTTACTCCAAGAAAGCCCAATACGCCGTATCCCACATAGATGGATAAGGCGTATCGAATCGACTACCGGACTATATAAATAGATGATCTAAAACTCAGTTTTAGGCATGGAAGTGAATCCTTAAACCACCAAGTCGACTAAGAGATGATCAAAAGAGCCTAGAAGGTCAGAAAAGAGCCTCAATATCATAGGAAAACTCTTGTAATCTTCGTGCAACCGAATACGCGTTCGATCGAGGTTTCTTTACTTTAATCGTTCATATATCAAACTGTGTGTATTTTTATAATAACTATCGGCTGATACCTTTAGGTATCAGCCATGTTTATGAAGATCTAATGTTTGGTTTGTTTATCTTGATTGCTTAATTTATCATTGATTGTTGTTTATGTTTATCAATTTATATTCGTTTACGTGCTTAAGTATGCGACCTATCATTCAACTGGGTCTAGTCCTACATATTTAATGCGCTGCAACTTCGGTGTTGTTTGGGCGTAGGCTAAGAGTCCGGGATAGCTCTCCATATTGCAATTTATATATCTAGAATCATAGGATCACAAATATTGACCTATCCTTGCCTTTAGTTTAGTGAGCTTAGTTGAGCCATAAGGTGACCTTGGTATCAACGAGTACGTTCTTATTCCATTGGTAAGGACTCGGACAGTGGACTACTAGTATATAAAGAGCCGTTAAGCAGTAAGTGGGTAAAGTCTCTTATGAGCTAGGGTTTAACAAGATCATCATTTGCCTTAATACCTAAGATAGAGTATAATCAGCAAATAAGGATGTATTATGCGATGCTTTAATTGTGACAGAATACTACAGTTCTAGGTCTAAGTAAAAAGTAACGACTAAGACCTTAAAATGATATGCGCCCTCGAGATAAGTAATCATTGCACTAATGAATAAACCAACGTTCTGATTGGATTAATAATGGCTAATACAGTTTTTTTATATTTGGCTAGACCACTCTTTTATCTTCTGTTAATTTGCTTGCGTGGGTTAAAGTGTCTTGAATTGGTTTTAGTCACCACAAAACCTGTGCCAGTCTCTCAGACTGAAACCCCCCTTCCTTTAGATTTAGGATTAACATATGTTTAGCATAGGTTTAACATAGATTAGACTAACTTAGATTAGAAAAACCAAAGTATTAATAAATTGAAAGATTTAACTTCGCTCCAAGTGTTCGCACCCTACTTACCACGAAACTACTACCACGTTACACTACCCGTTAAGTGTATGTGTTTTGGTTAAGTCGGCAAAATATAAATTTAAAACTTGAATCATAACTTCACACCACACAACGACACAATCACAAACCTACGAGCTCACCGACATTATTGTTGACGTTTTCGAGTATCATTTTCAGGTGAAGAGAATGATCGTTAAGGTTGAGATGTGCGATAGCAGACTTTAAGTGTATCATGTATGGATCATGTTTGAGAGGTCTTGCTTTTTGAAGTGTGTTATGAATTTGTTTTCTTGAGGATTGATGTTTAAGATTGTATGGACCCCTACATGGGCATCTGGTTTTGTAGGCGACTATATGCTGTGTTCTTGGATGGGACATCACTCAAGGTTGTACTGAGGTTGATGGTCATCATCATACTTTTCATGTATGCATCTTAGTCTTCTCTATTATGTATCTTGTGTTATGATTGATCATTATGTTGCATTCCCGTGTTTTCGCTTATGACGAGGTGTGATAGATTATATAGTCATGTATACTTAGGGATGGCAAAAAAACCCGAACCTAGTGGAGAAACATGAAACCCTAAGTTTTGGAGCGGGTCGAGGCATGCTTATCGGGTTACCGGGCGGGTGGGTATTAACGGGGATTTTTATCGAGTTCAGTGCGGGGAGCGAGGCAAAACATCCCCCACCCCCCCCCCCCGAAACTAATAATGCATATAATTTATTAAAGCATATGTTGTTATGTTAGTATTTACGTTATAAAAACAATATTATTAATTTTTTTGTAGTTTTGCATCTTTGCAAGATTGCAAGTTGTAATTAAAAAAACTTTTATTTTTCATTTTTTAATAAAAAGCTTTGATTTTTTAAGTGTGATTTATCATTATTTATGTTGTAAGATTGATAAAAACTTATTAGGATACTAGATTTAAATATATTATTAGTGGGTTCTTGAATCTTCACATTATTGCATGCAATCACATATGTAAAATATGGCATGAAAATAATAATAAACGAAAAACAACATGTATTTGGTTGTGCATTGCTCCCGAAAAGGTGCCCCGATAAGATCTCATACAGGGATCGAAACGGGTTTGGGGGTGCATCTCGCCCCAATGGAGGACCGCGATAAGATCCCCAATGATGATCGGGCGGGTTCAGGGTGTGCATTGCTAATCAGGTTTGGGGATGGGGATGGCTGCCCCGCATCAAATCCGCCCCCCCATTTCCATTCCTACGTATACTTCCCATATTATGAAAAGACAACCAAATGTGGGTAAGTCGAGGTTATCGGCTATTGACCTTTTGCACCTGAAATGATTTTGCAATCCTTGTAACAATATGGAAGCCAAGTTTAAATGTGAAAACTTGCCAGTGAAAACTTGCCAAAGAAAACCCAAAAACTTAAGTACCAAACTTGAGTTTACCAATAGGCTAGGGACTTGTTTTGTACCATCTAAATAACAGAATCCAACCCCCCTTCACCTTCACCATTGTCGTTCGTCACTAGTGTAAACACATCATCACTCACATAAACACAATTCACCATTTTTAATAAACAAAATTATCATTAATGGAGTCTGAGAAAGAAGAAGATGTTGTGTTTCTTGATCGAGCTTCTCGTGCCACTAGAGGCAAAAGGTAACAACCCTTTTTTATATAATTTTATAATAAAAAAAATATGTGTGATTTAATAATGGGGTGTGTTTATTTTTTGTTGTTTTTAGGATGACTAAATTGGTTGATGATGAAGCTGAAGAAGATGATGAGTTTTGGAATCAAGATGCTTTGAAAGAGGTACTTTTTTGGTTAATTTGTTAAAAAAAATTTATGGGAATTAAGTGACTGAGGAAAAGGTACTAACTTTAGCTGTTTTGGTATAAGATAATGAAGTTATGACAATGTGGTTGCTTATTTGAAAAGATATTCGAGTCATCGATAAAATGGGAGAAAGAATGTGGGGGTTTATGGGATTGCGTGTTTGTAGCTTATGATTATGGCTTGTAACTATTTTTGAATAAGTGCCTCCCAATGTGCTTATATCCTCATAAGACAAGCTAATAAAGCGAATAGGACTTTGGGGTGTTTGTGTTATCTTGTCTAGGTGGTTTATGGCGTTATTTGGTTTTGGTGAAGCTGATAAGCTCATTTTATAAAGATTGTGAGATTTTTAACTTGCGGTTATGGCTTGTCTAAGTTAATAAGCTCATAACCTCTTAAACGTGAGCTTATCGACGTTCTCAAAACCAAATAATCCCATTAGCTGTCTGAATAAGCTGATCCAAACACACTCTTAGTGACTCAAAACACTTCAAAAGTGCTTATTTCTTTTGAAAAACGTTAGAGTTAGCACTTACATTATGCAATCCTGAACACACTCTTCGTAAAACACTCACACATGTAACCAATACTTTTTTTTATTTTAATATGTATATTACGTAATTTACGAATGATTTAAGGTTGATGTTATATGAAATCATGGAAATGACGAGCTGATAACTGGGTTTTGTTTATCTGTTAGCTAGGAGAAGATGATAGCGTAAACTATGTAGAAAGAAGGAGAGTGCGCAGATGTTTTGCCAAGTGACTTCGATTCAGATGTATGTATAACATGGCTATTGGCTAATCATTAATTTAGTCTTTTTTAATCAAATGTGCGTGGACATTGCATAGAATTTAACCGTTATGAAAGTTAGCTAGTTTTGTGATAAAGTTACTTGCTTTGGCTACAGGAACCCGAGCCAGAGGAGGAAGCTGATAATGAGCCAGATGAAAGGTAAAAAGTTTCAACTGAGTATAAATTTATAAGAAACATGAAAGTTGAATGTATAAATTGAAGATATAAGTTCTCTGCAGGCGGACAAGGAAGAAACTGGTATTTCCAGGAAAGCCAAAACCGTCATTTCAAGCAAAGCCAAAACCGGGATTTCCTGGAAAGCCGAGATTGGGATTTCCAGGAAAAGAGATACCAAAAAAGAAACAAAAAAAGGTTGTTTCAGAAACTGATACTTCTAATGGGGAAGACACAAATCCGGAGCAGTCAAAGTCAACACCTCAAGATGACCATGATGAGCCTGACGATAATGAAGTAGAGAAGACAACTAGAAAGTCCACACGAACTGCAGTTGTTGTTAGGCAAGCTGAAAGAGCTGAAAGAGATGCAACACGTGCAGCACTCCAAGCAACAACGAAGGTTGATCATGATTTTTATTTCCGTCCTGTATTTTTTGCTTTCTTGAGGGACCGTATCGTATTTACACTTATCTCTGTATTCTTAGCCCATAAAAAGGAAGAAGGAAGGCGAGGAGAAGAAGATTACCCAAGAAGAGATGCTTCTCGAAGCTGCTCAAACAGGTTTAGTACATTAATTACTGATCCTGTTACGCAAGTTGGATTGTGAGAAAAAATCAGAATAATACAAGATGCACGAGTATCTAAAGTTGTGCATATATCTTGTAGAGATTATGAACTTAAGGAACTTAGAACGGGTCCTAGCAAGGGAGGAAGAAGTTAAAAAGAGAGCAATTGTTCATAAAGCTGTCTATACTGGCCCTCAGATACGATACCTTTCTAAAGATGGTAATTCTTTGTTTCTCCTAGTTTATTTTCATTTTTATTTCTATTTCTTTTCATTATGTTAAGCCTGATAATACTATTAATTTCAGGTAACTCGTACCTTGAATTTACTAATGGGGTGTCATTTAAATCTCACATTCCTACAAGGTCCACTCCATGTGAGTACTCAATTATTGCGTATTGTCTTATTATAGTTAAAGGTCTAAGTGCAAATAATTGTATGCGTGTTTTTATTATCTTACAGTGAATAATTAGTCAATTAGTTGTAATCTAAAGACCATGTTTCTTTACTAGGAATCATCTTGAGGCGCTGTCTTTCCTTTATTTTGTCTATTATAATGTTTTTTTTAAATCTGTATTTAATATGTTTTACAGATCCAGAAAAGCAGTTTGTGTAGTTTTACAGATTAACCTGCAAAGTAAGCTTGCTGTCTCTCTCTTTTACTCGTTCTTTATTTAAAAAATTTTTGTGAGTCAACTGATGCACTTATACCTGAAAAGATGCTGAAATGGTGTTAATTTTGCCGATAAAAATCCTGATTTAATCATTGCTCAAGGCTATTTTAGAGATTTATCTAACAGTCAAACATCTATACTACACTATGTAGAGTTGATTTGGACATATTTCATGCCTGGAAGGATCTGCTTCTTTTTATTTGACATATCTTTATTAACTATCACAGAATGTTGTCTTCTATTCCATTGAGAAATTTGTAGCAAAATAATAATTCTGAAAAATGTTGTTCCCACTGCATTGCAGTTGCTTACTTGCTTTTTACATGTACGAACGTTGTTTGGTTGTACCTCATTGTTTTGTTGCCTTCAATAATATTTTGCTCCTTTGTTTATGACAGATACCGTGATCCTAAGACAGGCTTGCCATATGCAACAAAAGAGGCTTTTAAGATTATCCGTGAACGGTAAGGCTTTATTGCTTTTTTATAATTTTTAAACAATCAAAAAAATGTTGTTCTTCGTATACTTTTTACGGTTGTATAGTTTATGTTCGAACTAAGTATGATTCCTTTTGCATCTATGTACAGCCCCATCTGTGATGGTGATTATTCTTTAATTGATATTACTCTGTCTTCTAAACTTTTGTAGGCATTCAAGCAACAATAGCGGCATAAAAGAGAAAAATAGCATGGGAGTGCTATATGATTTGACATCTCAGGAAGGTTTCACTAAAAAGAAGAGGAGATCTATCAATACAAACGCCAGAGAGAACTCTTATCTCAGATCCTCATCTCGATTTCGCCAAATTCCAGCTTTTGAAGACCTAGAGTCGGACTGACTGCAGATGCATGATGTCAGTCTTGTTATTAGTTTTGTTTTGCCAGTCATGGGCATGTCCAGCCTGAGAGATGGAGCTGAAAGTCTATTTATAAAGACGGTCGAAGATGATGTTCTCGTACAAAGCACTTTATTTGAGCTTCCAGAATTGAATTTTACGTCGCCAGATTTGCTTGCAGACTTGAGTTAATATATGAAGAGAAGCGATTCCATGACGTTGAACACTGGGTTTATCTTCTTTCTTGTTGGTTGTTCGTAGTGATTGATTTAGTATGTTACTTCACCCATAGACCTTGCATGTACTATAATGTTATTTTCTTTCGTTATATGCTGCAACACATCAGGAAATTCAACGTAAATATTCACCTCTTGAGCTGATAAACTTGGTATACACCTTATGGAGTAGGCGAAGCGTCAGGTTACTAATTTTATCTTATGACTGAAAAGATTAGAATCGTGGCAGGGAATTTGTTTTATTTATTTTATGTTAGTTTTTTATATAATGTTTTCTAAGTGATGCTCTCGTTAATGCTTACGAAGCATGAAAAAACAATGTTTTCAATTACATAATCGAGTTATCAAAGGCGTACATGGCAGAATAATTTGGATAATGGAGATTTTTGCCCTCTTTCACTTTGCTAGACAGTCTGCTCAATTCATCTGTTTGAGACTTTGAGTTTCGTAATCAGGCAATATCATCCAAATTTAGCTCCAGCTATCTCCGACACATCTGAGTATGTTTTGGCCATGCGTCTATCCACGAAGGAAATCAAGGGATCAGCAGCTTGATGAAATATAACACTCTTATTCTACATATAACTTGAACACAACACAATAAATAAATTTGCAGAGGCTATATCATAAAGTCCACAAACATCAGCATACCATGTAGGCCAAGTATTGAGTTAAATTGTAACAATAACGACGGTTATACACGGGAACTGGTCTGATCTTCGTCCCAAATAGAAGAAACCTGATTACATACTTCCATTGACGACAAATAACGCCCCTAAATCCATGTTTTTTAGAATGCTTCTCTTTTTTATTTTTATAGGCGCCTTCGATGGTATATATAAGGGGGGGGGGGAAAAGGGGTGAGGGGGGGGTGGAACATAAGTGACCACCTCAACACTTGAAAGTGGTTTGAAGTAGCACAAAAGATTAGAATAGTACATTTCTCTCGTAATAACCACTTATCAAACACATTTTTTTACACACTAACCATACAACACTTTATATTCGGTTTCACTGAGCAACAGCTTATTTCATTTTCCATCAAAATAGTTTAAGAGAACACTACGCATAAATCTCTATAAGGAACGAAGAAATGTAGATACTTTTGGGCAAAAAGCCAATAGACTCGGTAAACGAGCAAAAGTATTATACCTAATGCTGTAAGATTCTTCCGGATTAACCATCTAAGTGACTGTACAAGAATGTATCGTCTCAACCAACTACCATGTAATGACCAAAAATGGAACCCCAGCCTAAGGCATCTTTAGGTAAGGGCTGATGTTATCCTTACAGGCCTATAATGACCGTGTTCATGGTTTCCAGAATCAAAAGCTTCATTTATTCACCCTTCAGCAATCTCCATCACAGTGGTGCGAAGCTGTTATGCATAATGGATACGTCATCATCAATCGTGTTTTCAACGCTAAGAAACAATGTCATTACGCATACTGCAATTGTTTCAAGTATAGCTTATTGCTCACATAAGATGGATCTACTACACGACAGAGTATTGCTTACCTGAAACATAAATGAACCAATTCAAATGTCCATCATTAACATGAGGTTGAGAAACTAACACACCAATCTGCAAGACATACCTTTTGATCTAGTTCTCGTAGTTCTCGTAGACGCGCAGGTTGTTGTTTCAAGGTCAACCCTTTTTAAGTGCGGGGCAACAATAAAATCCAACTTTGCCAACCACAACACAACCGCAGATGATGTTTGGGGCATAGATGCAAAGCTTGCAATGATATCATCCAAATCAAAGTCAAACCCAAGAGCTGTGTCACTTTCATATGACCATCCAGTATTGATAGCACCAACAAAATCACCAAGAACCTGTAAAAATTCAGAGAAGACACGAGAACAGTTAAATACTTTGGTTTAAAACATTTACGTGTGCACAAATGACAGAAAAGAAAAAAAGTTCCACCTGCAGAAACTCTGCCAGAGTAGAGGTACGTCTTAACCGTCTGACCCATACATTATGCACAGATTTTGTCCAAGCACCCACCATCGAACCCTCGGGCATTGATAACTACATACATAAAATGAACAGATTAGACCAGATATATATCTTATTTATTGAGTGAAAATGTTAACAATAGCTCACCTCAAGTGTGTAGGCTGCAGCCTTTAATCACATTAAACTGTGATGACAAGATCTTATGCTTAGGAAACATATCCGGGTCTGAATCATCCCTACATGTCGCAACATGAATAGCATATCTTTCTTCTAGATCAAAATCAAGCTCAAATGTTGTATGACAAATCCGACAATGTTTCTCATCTCTCCAAAATAGATCATGACACCTTTCACACCTAGCGAATGAATCAAGAAAAGACTTTTTGCCGTGCTTAATTGAACCTAAGGCAGAACGAAATGAACTCCACACCCAATAATCAAATTGTTGAAGTCGAGACCATTTCTGTTTAGCTTGCTCTCTATTCCCAATTGGAGCAATTACATCACTAGTAGAAGCCAGATTATCATGATGCATACAATTAAGGCCCAGCAGATTATCCACATCAGACACAGCTGATGAGCTATCGTCTCTGGAGAAACTCCTTTCAGAATCACCAGAAATGGTTGGTTGCCCAACTCTAACATCATTATGTATACTTGACATAGCTTCAGAAAGAAAAGCCTCACGTTTTTCTAAAGATGAAAGAAGATGACACTCTCGTCTTCCCCTTCGATCCAAAACTGATAACAAGCTGGTCAATGCCTGCAATTACAAAAGCAAACATAAGTGACGATCAATATTTATTTTCTGAAAAAAAAAATACATACATAAATAAAAGCATATCCCCTAGGTTACCTCTTGTGTCTCAATCACATCCCAGTGATCATCTTCAGACGATTCAAAATAAATCCTCTTATGACCTGGATCACATGTGTTACAAGGGCCCAAGAAAAGCCAATATCTATTATACCTACGATCTGATCCCAAGTATATTGATTGCATAGGATGTAAATCATCCACATCTTCTACACTAGTTACATCTTTTTCCCCACCTTTCTCCTGGATCACGGATATAACTGCTGAAGAATCAACAGGTTGCACATCTTGCATTGTATCTGATTCCCCACTATTAATTATCTGCGTGCAGTTGTTCTCAAGTGGCACGAATATTCTTTGATGTTTTGCTGTTGATCTCTTTATTTTTGCTCCAGAACCGATTTGATAAATATTTGGGACATATTGAGCAGACGATGATACAGGTTCCTGAATGATTATTTACATCAATGAAAACAATATTAGTTATAATAAGTATACTTTTCTACATATCTAACATAACAACAATAAAATTACCTCCATTTGTATACTGGAACCAGCTTTCAGTAAATCAACCAAAGCCAATAGAGCATTCAACTTCTCATCAATATTTAGATCTGAATATTCACCTTCAATCAGCCCCAATAACCACATTTCTCCAGGGTGGCTTTCATCAATTTCGGAGTGTATGGTTAATGTATTGTCTTTGAATTTATTACTATTCGTTTGTCCATGTTTATGTGCAACCAATGCCCCTGAGCCATCGTCTGAATCATCTATATTGTGACTATTGCTAATATCGTTGGAATCATCATCAACACTTCCACAGTCTTCAAGATCAGATTGATCATCCTCAGCATCCTTAATGATGGCGTTGCTACGAAGACGATATGAAGAGGAAGATATTTTCTCAAATAAGGTAATATCGCTTGATAGCATTGAGCTTATCAACTCCTCTACCTTATCAGTTGTAGTTGCAAGCCTCAGTCCAACAATCTTCATAAAGGAATACAACATTGTTCAATATAGTATCATGTGACAACGACAATACAGAAATGCTGATGTCAGTGGGATATCCAAAGTTACTTACTGACGAAGATGTTGCCAATTCGGAAATTTTCATCCCACCATTTCCTTGCAACAATAGTATGGTGAATAATTCACCCTTTAGAGTACCCGGTCTTAAGCCGTACCTAGCCATCAAAGCAGCTTCCTGTGATTCAAAACGTGCAGCTTTATGTGAGTAATCGGTACCATTCAGAAAACTGTATATAGCAAATTATCAATAAGCTGGAAACCTATACAACAATTCTTCATACGCTTACTGGGAGGTTCCTTAAGTGACATGTCACGTTTTGAACCAAAGCCAGCTGCAACCAACACCTGGCGTAATATCTCTATCCAGGTTAGGGGATTCAAAGATTTCTTCCAGAATTTCAGAAGAGAGTCTTCACGTTCAATCTGCCAAGAGAGATATTAAACAGATATCAATAACATTTGGCCATTAATAAATTTAAAGGGTGAAGAGGTGAACAATTGCCAAAAAGAATATGTACAGCCTGGAACCAGCATATTTAATGGAATATGAAGCTCATGGCCTCTTAAAAAGAGCATGATACTTACTGACTGAATCAACGCACGATACTTCCAGTTTTTGCTGATATGAGATACATATTTAATATCCAATTCCTTCTCAACACCAGTGAGAAGGAGTTCCAGAAGGGATATATTGAGTTTGCCAAGTAATAGGGAGTCCTGAAAGAACAGACCAAAAACAATAAAACAAAAATCCTTGCTACATAGCCAAAAGATCAATTAGTTGATATCGTGGTTAACTAAAAGTGAGCAATTTACAATAGAACTACCAACACATACACTTGAAAATAATCTCTAACCTTGTCAATAAATGCTTGTGCAAGCTCGTCAAATGTGAATGACTGGGTACGTATAATTACAGCATAAGTGCTGATAAAGTGAAATATCTGCGAATAAGAGTCAGAAAACTATTTAATATCCACATATCTGTATACAATAATTGTTGCTCAACAGAAAAGTGAAAAGGCCAACTTCATTTTTTAGTTTCCAAAATTCCAAGAGTACTCTGGTAAGCATGTCTTGCTTATGATTTCCAGTATCTTAATTATATACGGACTAAAAATAGCCCGTGCAAATCTCTGAGAATGAAATCTCATATCGAAGGGTATATATTAAATTAATGAAAACCCAAGCTCCGTTTTTCATGTAAGATAATTTAACCAAAATAATTCAGTTATAACAACAAAAGAAGAATATAGCATGGTGAGTCTAATAGTCCACAATCTAGCATAAATTCATAAATGTTATGATATTTAAAAGCTTCATTGAGAACTAAAACAATAATCCGTTTGAGAGGCGTTGCAAAATTTAGTGTAGCATCACAAAGTAATCAGATAGATGAATGTCCAGCTTTTATAGATACCAAAAACTGAATACTTCAATATGTGTGCAGTTGCTAATTGATAAACAGATAACTGCAAAATGTACAATCTATTGGTGAGGTTGATTAACACGTATTAAAATACTAGTGCTGAAATACAAGTTTCAACATATCCCCACTCCTTTTGACATCGTATACCGATCTCGAGTCTGTTGTTTTGGTACGATGATGAATAATAGAATTGTACCTTAAAGAGTTTTTTGCAAAGTTGTGGAGAAGAATCCCATGGTTGCATATGCAGGGGTTGCTTCATTCTGACAGAGCTTGGAGGGAACTTCGCCAGCAAATCTACAATCAAATTAAATACAATAATCATAGTGGAATGTGTCATCAAGCGCACATGCCTATTTCTAAAATCCATAAAGCAAGAAGCATTTCTTCAATTGCAAAATAGGCATCCAAATGAACCATACCTTTGCAAAGGGAACATCCATGCAACTTATTGGCTGCACAATGAGCACAGGATGTCGCATGATTTGAAGTTTCTTGTAGTTCTCTTAGTTCCAGTTCCTCATCATCTATCAGCATAGCATATTGACTTGGGTCTTCTTCAATTCTCCCACCCACCAGAGCAATTTCACATACTCCACTCCGCCGTTGCTTTTCCTTGTCAACTTGTTCACATCTCACCTTCAAATTTGTTAGGCAAAACTATAAGCAAATGACAAATTGACAAGCCATATATAGCAGATACCTTTATATAAGTTAAAGTACCTTTTTACTTCTAGTTGAAGACTTCTTCGCTGGTACTTTGTTTACTACCCTCCTCTGCAAATAAGTCAGTGTGAGTAACCAAGCTAAAAGTAACCACAGGTTTTTGGTTCGATCAAAGAAGCGGCAACTTAATGTTACATCTTTGGTATATAACTCCTAACAACAAGATGACAAAAATAAAGAAAAGAAGCAAACCTTAACAGGTTGTTTTCTTCGCGGGTTCTTTTTCCCTTGAGTAGTTGGTTTCTTAGATGTTGACAGTGGAGGCTGAGAACAAACTCCATGGTCATTCTCAGTGCATGTTGGAAGGTTTACACCACCAAGTTGTGTTAATCGCTGAATTGCCATAAAACCTTTCCCCATACCATGGCTCCTCGCTGGCTGACTTGCAAGTCGCCTAACTGCCATCAAACCCTTACCCACACCATGTTTAACTAAATCACTATCTCGAGGGGTAATTTGATCGTCAACAATGGTAGGCTAGTCATTTCATTATACAAGTTACACTTTTTCTCACTAGAAAGCTTTTCTCTCTCTAGATTCGGCTAACCCATTTATCTTCCATTGTGTTATGATTTCCAATATCCTACATTTTGCCTTTTAAATGCTTTTTGCTTTTCTTGGCAAACACGATGAGATTTCTTTGCATTTGGTATGAACAAATAGAAGATTTCATAATTACGTATATGGAAGACTTAGCACGCACAATGATAAAAAATAGTATATACAACACATCTTCATGCTTGTCTAAGTGGAAAGTAAAGGGCAAAATGCCAAGTTCAACAAATCGCAGATAGCATATGCTTCATGATTTCCCACTAAATTTCAAATTATAATTTTCCTTCCTAAAACAAAGGTGAAAAAGAAGAAACGATGCACACGTACATAGAACCCCCTGATTCTAGAACCCGACAACTGGTACTGATCAAATCTTAGCTCATCCCCACTCTCTTACACACACTAAGAACCTCACTTTGTCTATAGCCTTTTAAGCACACAACCTACTATTACCTATTTCTTATGCAAAATATACTTTTATAAACTTCATCCTATCTGATAGTTCTTCTTTTCGCGAAGAATATGGAGTATCAAAATTTAGGATAACTCTATGACTCAATTCTCAAAACAAAATTCATAGATATGAAAATACATACGTAATTACTTTTACTTAACAATGTATAATCCTCATCGAGTTATTCTGAGTTAAATTTCAAACCCATAAAGCATCTACTTACGATCTAAAGTAAATAATTTCAGTCTAAATCAGAATAAGCTGTAATCAATCCCTTGTCTAAAACTTGGCTAGAACCTGTTTGACTTGAAATCACTTGGCTGGTCCTACTAAAATTTTAAAAATGCGGTAATCTATTACACTGCAAGTCTCATTTCAAAAATATGGAACCTGTTACACCGCAAAACTTGGCTGGAATCTGTTACCTGCTTGACCTACCGGCATTGTCCCCTCGGTCAAAACTTGGCTGCCACCGGTTTGACTCGAATAACTAATGCCAGTTTGTTTAGTAGCATGACCTGCAATTTCAAGAATCGATGCAAGACAAATTTAAGCAATTGCTTTCTTTTTATATAAAATATTTTAAACTTAAGGTTCCTACTAAAACCAAGGCGCTTTAGTAAACCAACACTCAGTATCACCAAAAGTTCAAACCCAATGCAACTTCAATAAAAAGTACTCATTTTTCATCAAAATTTCAAACGAACTCAACTACACTTAAAAGTAAAAACTGAGTCGACCCCTTTCCACTCTAAACGAACTTTGTTATGGTGACCCTTTTGTTAAATGTAAGGACCCATACTTTGATATCCTAAAAGGTTCTGATTTGTATGCACCGGATATGTCAGTTAATATGGAGTGGCAGTGAACTGGGGGACGATGATGAGCCACCAGTTACCGGCAGAAAATGTGGTCGAGATAATGTATAAACTGTGGGATCGCTTTGGCATGGATTATCTAATTATTGAGTTTGCGACTGCAATAATAAGAAAATAAGCAACATTTTAGTATCAACTGCATATACACTGTGTGTTGCTTATTTTTAATATCATGTAAGCAATACACCACTCAATGTGTGAATTTGCTGATGTAGTTTATCTTTTTATATCTTAAGGTATTTGTCAAGATTACAGACTACAAAGTTGGTACTAAATAGAAGTGATCTAAGGCAATTTCAGTAACTAAATGACACACAACATAGCTATGGCTTTAGCTAAAATCCATTCCATAAATCCTTTCTACTAATAATTTTTTTTAAGTCTACAAAATGCTTTTACGCATTTTGTTCCAACCGTTCCAACTAATATATCTTGTAATAGAAAGCACAATGATGTATTACGCTATCAGAAAACAATCATGAGGTGAAGAGTTGGGGGGCATAAAGTATCCACTCAAAAGATTCAAACATATTAGAGTTGATTACATGATTTACACCAGAATGCACCTTCTGTTCTTTAACTTCAAAAGTTAAAGACTTCAATCCAAACAGTTGTTTATGATCATTTAGGAGAAAAAGTAAGTTAATGCATCTTCATTAAACCAAAGAAAAGTACAAGTGATAATGATAAGACAACATTTAACTAACACTAGTAAACAGACAACGAAATCCAACTAGTATGATAGCAGATTATATTAACAGACACATTTCAGATACAGTACTAAATAAGATCTAGATCCACATAGTAGAAGTGGATTTAGTTTTTACGAGAACCAGTTGCTGTTGAATCTGCTGCAGAAGGGTTCGGATCGTGGCGAGCGCGTTTGAGAACAGGTTCTCCTGCTTCAGCCTGACCTTTGGTACCTAGTATTTGACCAACAAAAAAATACCATGGAATTATTATAAAGCAATTTCAATTCATTAACAAAAAAATACCCTAATAGGTAAAAGATCTTGACCGGACAACACATGTAGGTTGTGGTCCTACTTTTTCAGTGCTCAATTGGTACAAGCTTGTTTGGTTTTCTCATTGCAATCCAAGATATGGTTTTATCTTGTGGATGGCTATCCAAATACAAGACGATGCATATTTGGAGTAGCAATCCAAATTTGTAAGAAGCGTATGGATTCACAGTCACCTTTTCTTTAGCTGTCAGTTCTCAAAATTGGTGTGGTGGAATTGCAATAAATAAGATCCTTGGTTCTAATTTGTGTGTTGCGATTTGTTGCGTTCTGGGTCTCAAAGACCTATGCGCGATGCGACTGCGAGCGCATCACAGACGCGTGACGCTCGCTAACAAAATAATCAAAAAAATGTTTTTAACTAATTTATTCTACAAGTCAATGCTTAAACATCAAATAAGTCACTTATATATTGATACTAATAGTATGCTTATACATCAAATAAGTCACTTACATATTTTCCTAACGATTATGGACAATGTCAGAAAAAGTCAATTGCCAATAAGAAAATTAACTCTCTTTAAAGTAAAAAGTATTTCAATTAGTTATTACTGTCTATATCTTTCATCAAGTAGGTTATTAAGGCTAAAGTTTCAATTGCGTTTATTGCATTCGATGTGAGCACAACACTATAGTAAAGTGACGCAATAGCATCAGGATGCATCTAGGAACAACTTCACATCACAAATCCCGTTGCGTTTTTGCCATCGTCATCAATAACGATGCGCGCAATTTTAAACCAATCAATGCATAGAATAGGCCTAATGAAGGGAAGATGTGATAAGAGATATGGCTACAAGACCATTTGGGGTGTATCGAGAAGTATGGAACCTGCAACTGTGGTTTAATTTGTAGGAAGGAAAGAAATGGCAGGACGTTAACACAAGTTCAAAGGATGCTGAGACAGTTACGAAAAGAATAACTGAAAACATAAAGCTGCAAGTTATGAGCATCAAAGTGAAAAAGACTGCTCAGGTATGCTATGTGGCCAAGGAATGGGAAGTGCAGCAAATGCAATATAGCTCAAATGGCTAGGCTAGTATACGTGTTAGAATACTATAAAGAGCTGGTAGTAATAATCATAGTGAATGTTGACTCTAATTTGGTACCTAAAGGCCAGCCTGTCTCTGGAGTAGCTTTGCTTATCGCATTTTTTGTGATTAATTATAGAAACTTCACGTTTTAACCAAAAAGAAAAAAGAAAAAACACATGTAGGTGTAAAACACTGTTGGCAGAGTACTCACTAGTTGCTGCTGCTTTAGATGCTTTCATCTTGCTCGGGTCTTCCGAGTAACGTGGTATAGCAGCTACAAGAATTTAAAAGGTTCAGGGTTAGTATACGCAATACAAAAGTAGCATAAAAAGATGGAATTAATAAATCGACTTATTTGAGCTATAAAGTATCTTTAACAAGTCATATCTGTAGAACAGGTCGAGACCAAACAAGTTTAAAAAAAACAAAAAGTTGGTTAAAAAGTAGTATATTAGTATGCCCAAAACAGAGGATCGGAAGATATCATCTTATTTTGTCAAAAAATGTTAAGCATTCCCTGATACTGTTTAGACTTGGTCTTTCAAATGGCTAGGCTAGTATACGTGTTAGAATACTATAAAGAGCTGGTAGTAATAATCATAGTGAATGTTGACTCTAATTTGGTACCAAAGGCCGGCCTGTCTTTGGACTAGCTTTGCTTATCGCATTTTTTGTGATTAATTATAGAAACTTCATGTTTTACCCAAAAAAGAAAAAGAAAAAACACATGTAGGTGTGAAAAACTGTTGGCAGAGTACTCACTAGTTGCTACTGCTTCAGATGATTTCATCTTGCTTGGGTCTTCCCAGTAACGTGGTATAGCAGCTACAAGAATTTAAAAGGCTCAGGGTTAGTATACGCAATACAAAAGTAGCATAAAAAGATGGAATTAATAAATCGACTTATGTGAGCTATAAAGTATCTTTAACAAGTCATATCGGTAGAACGGTCGAGACCAAACAAGTTTTAAAAAAAAAGTTGGTTAAAAAGTAGTATATTAGTATGCCCAAAACAGAGGATCGGAAGATATCATCTTATTTTGTCAAAAAATGTTAAGCATTCCCTGATACTGTTTAGACTTGGTCTTTTAGACTCCCCATCCATGTTAAAAACAACAATTCCAATAGCAAGACATGAGCATAAGAAACAACTAGTCCCTTGATTGTTTGGGGAAGGTTGGTTAGAGGTAAATTAGTCTAAAAAAAGAGTAATTGATTAACAACGTTTTATAATGTTAATAATATGATAATAAGCAAGGGTGATGTGTTATAAAAAAGAATTGGTGTCTACTAGAAACAATTTAAAGGACTTTGGGTGAATATAAGAAGAAAATCTTCCGGCATTTACAGAATGATGAGGTAAAAGAAAGTGTACTGACGGGCTGCTGCAATAGCTATTGCTGATCTTGCTTCTATCGCTGCTATTGAAGCGGCTAGATTTGCTTTGATGGCAGCTGATGTTGCTTTTTGTTCTTCGCAACTCATTTAAGGGGGGGAAGAGCTAAAAAAAATCACACAAGGTTCAAAGTTAGTAACTTTGTGAGAAGCGTACAAAAGCGGATTGGAGAAAGGATTTAAAGTGGGGGATTACGAACCAGAAGGAAATTGATAAGGAGGATGGATGTAGCGCATACATGGGTCTGGATCCCCAGAAACCAAGGTTCCGTTTGAAAAAGGAACGATACCCTTGCGCAGCTTAGTACCTTCAGTCTTTTTCTTACAACTTTGACCTTAAATATTTTTATTTGTGTTATATAATACTCGATGAAAAATCAAAACTATGAAAATACATTTAAAAACGAATCTATTCGTATATTTTACATCAAGTATTATATGATACAAACAAAAATATTTACAGTCAAAGTTAAAAGAAAAAGACTTAAAAAGTCAACAGGGGACAATAATTTTGGGACGGATGGCGTACCACCTAGAATTAGAGTATATATATATATATATATATATATATCTATAACATATATATGGGGCTAACTATGACTGGATTAATATGAATTAGTGACATGGCGCCACCTCAAAGATGACATGGCAGCCACAACTCAATAATTTTAAATAATTTTCGGATTTAAAATTTTCTGTTGTATTTCGAAATTATGTTAAAAATAAATTCCATGGCAAGATTTGAACTCATGACCTATGATTAATATGCAACAACTTAAACCACCTAAACCAACTGAGTCAAGTTATCATTTGTGTTATACTATCAAAAACAATAATAATAAGTACCATTAATGTTGATTCATTCCATGTTGACATTCCTAAATCCATACTACGTAGATATGTTACTTTTAAATCAAGAAAAGCCTAATAATACAAACCCTAATAGCCAAAATTATCTTCATTATCACAAACCCTAATATTATTCATAAGCAATCGTGCATATGTTCAAAATGACAAAAAAAAACCTAATATTATTCATAAGCAATTGTGCATTCGTTCATAATGACGAAAGAATGTTAATTGTTGTTACTTGAAAGCACAAGTCACTTCATGGTATAACTAAAATTTATAAGGTTCAAATTATGATACGTGAATTTGTGGGTGACTAAGCTAATTGTTATTGGTTATTGATTATTAATGCATCGGTGAGTTTTTTCTTTTCAATTTGCCGTATATCAATTTACATTGAGGATATGGATTTATTTGATGGAGCATTATATTACATTGTTTTATGCTCGGATCTTATATTTGTTTCTATGTATATGTTGTAGAAAAAGGTTAGGAGTATTATTATTTGGTTTGTTTTTTCAAAGAGAAAGAATATAAAATATTGTTTTGTTCTATAAGACGATGATGTACTAACTGGTTAGTATTTAGAGGCATGCGTCATGAACTGGCTTAATATTTTTCATCTTTTTTCCTAAACATGCTATGCGTAGTCGAAAAGTCTTATGAATGGGTAGAAGATAGTGTTGTGTCTATTCCAGAACGTTTAAAAACTTGGCAAAATTAATGGTGGTTCATGCTATGGTTGATCGGATTATCTTCTCAGAATCTAAATTGTTAGGTAACTATATGCTCTTATTGTTACTAAATTTATCTATGTGGATTAATCTTGGTGCTTATTTAGTACAATTTAGCACACATTTTCATTATGGACCATGTTGAGATTGTATACAAACGTTACTACAGTTATTTTTAAACTGACTCGATAAAAATATAGGTCACACTGGTTGTTACTGATTTTGTAGATGGACTTTTCATTTGGCTAATAACAGGTATAGCCGCAAATGGGATTGTTTATCATGATTCAAAAGGAATGGACATGGGTCATACTTGGTATCAATGAATATTTCTGTCATTCACAACATCCTTACGTTGGGCAGTTCATGACCGATAATTCACCAACATCCTTTTGTTGACAAATTTTACATGATATGCAATTGTCTTTTGGTGTGAAAGAATTTATGGTATCTCTCTACAATTCATTATCTAACATTCATATGCTTCTGTAAAAAAATGAAATACAAAGGACCTAATGTTTCATGTCTAAATAGGTGATTGCTCCTTAAAGTGCCAATGGAGTTATTCTTGATTCACAGGAGGCTAGCAAGCTCTTAAGTGCTGTTGCTATAGCCTTCTATGCAAGGTAAATAAGATTATCACTTCTTATCTGATAGCAATTTTTATTCAATTCTTTGATTTACTTTAACAATTAGAAACCCCATTAAATACGTTAATTGGTTTTGTGATTATTTGATTTGGGTTTTTAGATTGTAAATTCAGTATGAAGATTTAGAAGAAGAATTCATATTGCTTGGGTGAGTTTCTCTATCTTGAACAGATTTTGTATAATTAGTTGTTTTTAATTAATTGTTGTCTTCAATGAAAGTGTGGCACCCTCCGCGAGGATCAACTAGAAGATCCAAACATGGCAGTTTTGTGAATTTCAATGCACATGCAAATGAGTCTGCTGAAAAATCATCATTCTCGCCATTGATTAGGAGAAAAGTGAGAACTCGCGCGGTGACATGATGAAAACAATTTTTATTAAGCTAAAATAGCATGTTTCAATCATGTCGAGGTCTTTCGATAACGTCTCCTCCTTATTCATGCTTATCTTGGATTTTTTTGCAAATATTATAGGTGTTTAAGGCTTTGCTTGCAATTCGTATGACCGTTCTTTGTCTTTTGAGACTCTCGGGTATATAAAACCTTAACTTCAAGGATGAACATCTTCCATATAATAATCTTATCGCTAGCGTATGTTTCTCAAGCCTTATGATTAGAGCGCAATAACATGATAAAGAGTTTTTTTTTGTAAAAAGTCTCTTGAGGCCGTTATTGGCCATAGTATAAAAATGAAAATAAGATAAAGGGTGGATGTAACTTATTAGAGAACTCGGTAAGGAATATTACTCAATCTTCACAAAACTATGCTGGGTTGGAAGATATTTTCTTAGTAACCATATAACCATATGAATGCACCAAAAATATAAAACGGTGATAACGACAATAACCAAACACAAACAAAAAGAACAAAACATCACAAAAAAACTTAATTGAACAGATGAAAATACAGCCATACCAATAACCAATTGGACTCCACACACGAATAATTAACCCAAACACAACACGCACCTCCCTCTTATCAAAACAAATTCCAAAAGCGAACCCCCCGTTGGTGCGGTTTACAAGCGAGTATATAAATATAATAATAATATATAATATATATATATATCATATCTAAAATATATATGATATATATATAAATTTATATATGTAATTTACCAGAAGCATAAAAAAGGCTCAAATGTAAAATTGCCTACTAATCTAAATTAACAACAAAGAAATAATAATAATAAATAATAAGATTGGAAACAATAATACTTGTTTCTGGTTGAGTTGCAACATGTTTTGCGGGACGTTTCTTAGCAACACCTACATTAACAAAAAAAGGGTTAAAATTTGAAACCATAATTGAATAAAGTATAAAAAAAATAAAAAAAAGTACCAAAACCATGGAGGATGACGGACGATGATTTGGATAAAGAAGGTTTGTTTTTAGAATTGTAACGCGACAGGAGGGCAAGGGTTTTTTGACTCATATATGGTTGAGTACAATAAAAGTGTTTTCCGATGTAGGTTTTTATTCCTGGATCATTCATTTTAATTTTTGTTGATACAAAAGTTAGGCTGATCTGATTTGGCCCGAATAGGTAGTTATTCGGGCTGAGGAACCTTATTCTTGCACCAAGTGAATTTCGTTGAGGACTCCTGCACAAGGAATAAAGAACACGCGTTAACCTTATCGTGGGAGCGGATCCCATGATTAGCCTCCGACGTGAGAGTAAGTATATAGTTTTTGGAGAGTAATCGAGTATGATTAGGGTTTTTAGTCATACCTCATTGATGATGATTGTTGATCATTTTATAGGCCTCATGCCCAATAGGGTTTCCCCATAATTCGGCCTAAGCCTTATCCGACAAAACTGGGATTTGACATTATCTTGGCCTATTTAAACTATCCCCTACTTAATGTAAGGTTATCCTTCCTTGAAATAGCGCATAAATCAGTTGCATGCAGAATACAACCGTTGGAGACCGTGCCATGAAAGCCGCATCCCGGACAGGTGTCCGTGACCGCGCCCGTGACATACTAGCAGGTCCGTGATCCGTGACCGTGACACACTATGGTTAAGCCCACAAGAAGTATGGGTCGTGCCCGGTCCGTACTATACGTCATCATGTCCCCCCAGTCTAGTAGGCGTGGCCGTGGCCAAGAGGTCGCGGCTACTAGACTAAAGGTGAAGAACTGAACGCACCTTACCGTAACCGTCACATGAGCCGCCCCCTAAAAATCAAGACACTCTATCGGAAAACGTGGATAACTGACAAAGGATGGGACGTGTGGGCCCAGGGTTGTTTGAACTTCCTCTAAATCCCAACCTTTCAAATAAAAAAAAGTAGGTGACACTCGCCAACCATCTAACTAGGCACAAATATCGAGGCTGTAGTATAAATAGGGCAAGCAATCACTGTTGAAACTTCCACAGTTATCTAATTATTCCGCCATTTTCGCACACACAGCCGCACAAGCTCTTAAATCCTCGGATTCTCTTTACCACAGGTTAGTACCCCACGCCTTTGTAGCAAACTAGGTAAAAATGGGTAGGGACACCATACAACTCGAGGACGCTGTGTCAACCATATCTCAAGAGTATCTTTTAGAGTTCTCATCAGAGTACTTCATACCGGAAAACTTGCACCCATAGCTGCCTAGTCCCGGGGATCACATCGTTGATTTCTCAAAGGGCAAGGTAGGCGTTTATACAAAAAAAATTGAGTTTGCAAACTTTCGCATCCCCATCTCGCAATTTCTCTTCGATATCCTTGGATACTACCAAATCCACCTTTCGCAACTATCAGTGATAGGTGCAGCAAAAGTTAGCCATTTCGAAATCAACTGCCGTGTACTAAATATAATTCCAACCGTGAACCTATTCCGGTCTTCTACGTGTCGTCGTACAATTCGGGGTGGACGTCTTTTAGTAAAAGACCAGGAAAAAATACCCTACAATGTTATACTAAACCACTCAACTTCTTAAAAAATTGGAACAACCGCTTCTTCTGGGTGGACGAGAAGGTGTTCCCCACCATTGTGGCCTGGCGCACAGCTGCTACAAAAGATGATAAGCCAAAGGCAAATACCTACTACGTGGTGGATGTGGCGACACTTGACACGCATCGTACCCCATTCCAAAAACAACCGAAGGAGCTTTTATGTCTAGTGGGGTTAAGCCGAAACTTCTTCTTACGTGACGACGAGTACCCCATATTTCTAAATGACAATGACCAGGGTGGGTGTTGAATTATTTTTCTTGTTTCCCACATATATAAACGTCCATATACGCTAACGTTTACCTCTATGTTTTGTAGAGTAGGATTTGTTCAATCTTATCAAAACCCCAAACCCCACTAAGGTCAAGACCGGGACCCGCCAACGAACTGCTCATGAGGTGCCGCTACTGACAGCCACCGTGAGCCGCGTGATCCAAATGGTGGATGCGACTGAGCTCTCCACATCTTCGGGGACACCCTCCACCGTGGAGAGGTCCCCGCTGGACTTTTCAAACGAGGATGCTCCCCCGCCAATAACACAGGGTGTTGAAGCTGGGATTCATGGTCCGGTCGCAACGGAACAAGAGATCCCCATGACAGATGATGCAGGGGCCACAGAGGCTGTTGTGGAACCCGATCTTGAAAAAGAAGTAATTTCCATGGGGCCTACCAATAAAAAGAGACGCCGACAGAGAGATGCGGGTGAGGGAGGATCTAATGCCCCAGCCAAGGTATTAAGGAAAGACCATGATGCCGCCCGTGCTGAGCAAAGCTTGCCATCCATGTTCATGAGACACAGGAGCCTCCCGTCGCTACGCAAAGTGTTAGCGACCCGAATCCTCTTTCGTATGCTAAGCCGCAGCCTAATCCCAAGCAAGATGTCGCACAGTAAGTAACTTGCACCCTGATCCTTACCCGGTAGTTGCTTTTTTGGCATTATTATTATTTTCAAGTATAGTTATGCTGACAACATATTTTCATTGTTCCGTAGATGCAGATCTCCCAAGGAGGAAGGAGTCGCGAGAAACCAAGACTCCGAGAAATCTACACCTTCTCCTTCTATTACTGGGTCCCCAGGAAGCATCTACCAACCGGGATGGGGCGTGCCAAATAGTTGCCGCCTAGACACCCCCGAGGCCTGCCAGGATGTGGTGGATCACATAGCGCCACCGGGGTATTTCTCTGAGCTGCGCCACTTGCCCAATGATGAATTTTTGAGTCAATACAACATAAACCTGGTGAAGCAAGTGGCTATGGGCTCTTAGCCGAGGTTGAGATTCGAGCAGGAGGCTAAACTATTGAAGAAATCTGTGGCCTAGGTAGCGCGCCGTGACCAAAGGATAGCGACCAGGGAGAACCATATAAAAGATTTGGAGGCCCAGCTCGAAGCTGAGATTAATATGAAAAAATCCGTGGAAGTCAATAACTCAGAAGTGACTAAGGAACTAGAGGATCTTCGAATGCGCTTTTCAGGCCTTGAAGTTGGTAATGCCCAATTATCCCAGCAGGTGTCCGTGCTACAGGCTCAAGTAATAGGAGAAAAGAGGATCATGGCTGCTTTTGAGGATTTCAAGAAGCATGAGGATGAGCGGGTGAATGCTCGGTGCGTGGAAATAGATGCACGGTTAGACGCACTGAGCATTAATTTTGATGAGGAGCTGTACCCTCACATGTTGACAGCAATTGCCGGTCGTCGGTGGGTAATTGGGCACGGATTGCGCTTAGCTGTCATGAAATGTGCCGAGTCTATGGAATTAAGGCAAGCTTTTGCCAATGCTGTGTCTGCGGGGATAGCCAAGGGTATGAGCGAAGGGTTAAAATATGGCGTGGAGCATGGGAAAGCTGGTTTGGAGTTGACAGCTGTGGAGGCGTATGACCCTAAGGCCGACAATAAATATGTCGTTGCTCTTCATGATTTGAAAGACTTGAACTATCCCTTAATCGACGAGTTAGAGCAATTGAAGGATGCGCCTCTGGACGTCATCATGGCCTCCTTATATTTAGATAGCGACACCGGTAAGGATGCTCCTCAGTTTATCCGCGACCTCCGCCCAAGCTCTTCCTAGCTCAAGATTCCCGTGTATCCGGAGGTACGTGACCCCAAGAACCCTTGGGCTTGTAAAGAGGAAATTCTACTGGAAGACGCCATTGCGGCAAACATAAGTTGTGCCAAAAAGAAGAAGAAAAACAGGGTGGTATGCCGTACCCATGGGGTCGATTCAGCCCACCATGCTAGGTCTGATGGCATTCCGGTGTCAGTACCTACCGTAGCTCCTCAAGGCTTACAAATCCTGCTAGCGGATGCCGCTACTCAGACCGAAGACGAGGAATCTCCACGGCTTCTTAGGTCCAAGTCCTTACCTCCTATGTTTAACTTAGATTGGCCATAGTACCGCATGTGGTACTTTAGACAAAAAAAAATTTTGGTATGTAATATGTACACGGATGTTCGTGATTAAAAACAGTTGTAATTTACTAACACTTTATATTTTTGTGATTGCACGTATAGTGACTTATATGCTCCATGGGAGTCTTTTCTTGGGCATCTAACATCTTAGGCGCATGTAAATTACATCATCGGTGGTGGCATTGATGGGCCGCTGATAGCTGCGGGTCTAGTGCAGGTAGCATTCAGCTCCTTTAGCTTAAGGTACTTTCTTGACTGTTCTCTGCGTTTAATGCTAATTATTTGATTGTTTTTTTAGGTAATTGTTGGCACATTTGCTATTGAGGGTAAGAAAGAAATTGCTAATGTTATAAAAGTTGATCCTTCTACCAACAAGTTGCCATCACCCAGTGTTGGGCCATCGGTTCCGAACTTGGGATTCTTATCTCCACCGGATCCATCCGAAAGAAATGTCATCAGTGGGAATGATGAGAAAAAAAATATCGATGGTTACCAATTCATGATCCCGAATAGGAATTTGCCAGTAAGTGACTGGAGGAATAACAATGATTCCAGGAACACTTCTGGTTTTGACTTCTTAGGTACTTACTTTCTGTAATACTATTTAATATGGTTAGTTTAAATGTTATGTGATGGTGTTTTGCTGCATGTGAATGATGTATTAGTTTTGGATTTTGCAGGAAGAGTGAATCATGGGGTGCAACAGTCACCGAAGAATGGGGATTATGATCGCTTCCAAGACTAAGCATTTTGGAATAGTGTTGACGGAAGTATGGTTGTGGTTTAACCGGTTGAATATATAATAGGCAGCTTCTTTTGTGCAGGATTGGTGGGAAGTTGTGACCAATGCGTAATCATTGTACAGTTAACCCAAAAACATATTCGTAAATGTTTTTGATGTGTAATTCTAGCAGTTAACAAATGTTTTTTTTGTTGCTTGAACTTACTTTCGGATTAGCTAATGTACTAAAAAATCGTATTTCAAGTATTCAAATTTCCTCTTCTTTTTTTCTCTTTAACAGTCGATAGTCCATGTGAAAGACGTGCAAGTCTGTAAGTAATCTTCTATGATCGATAGTTCATGTGGAAGACGTGTGAATTTGCATGTGGAAGACGTTTGCAAACTTTATTGTGCGATTATTTTTTAAAATGTTCTTTTAACACACTTTCACCCTTTTCAACAGTCAGAAGTTTTCATGGTTTTACCTAACCAAAACAAGGGATAAATTATACCTTCTAAAAGCTTCCAAAAACTATCATATTAATGTAAGCTCGTATTTATTAAAATAAAATAAAAAGCGAAGCCGAACCTATGCAACTTATTTTTCAAATATACCGATTTACGTAACTTACTTTTGTTATTGTCGATCTACGTAATATACAGAGTTGAGATCCTCAAAAACAATGGCAAAAAAACAAATGGGTTAATCTTGACCCTCCATTTCAATCAAATCCAATGGTTCATATTCATTCATTCA
>BQNB010056332.1:0-38707 GCA_026074375.1 Tanacetum coccineum | reverse complement strand
CTCAAATTATCAAGCTCCAAATAATCAAGGAAGAGGGCAAAACTTCAATCAAGGAAACAAAAATTATCAAGCTCCGAATTTTCAAGCTCCAAATTATCAAGCTCAAGTTGGACCTTCAAACGAGTTAACATACTACATGAAGAGTAATGAAGCTATGTTAAGAGCAATGCAAACTCACATGACTAACATGAAGACGGAATTGCGAAATGAGTTCAAATCTACGATTGATGCAAGGACCAATAAGATAGAAAATCAAAACAATCAAATAATGAACATATTAACTAATATGAAAAATCAAAATTCCTCGGGTTCAGGATCACTTCCTAGTAATACTGTTGCTAACCCGAGAGGATATGTGAAAGCTATTACCACCCGAAGTGGTGTTGCTTATAATGGACCTACGATTCCACCTACTCCTTCTCCTCTTCCGAAGGAAGTGGAACGTGAAACCGAGGCGACAAAGGACAAGGTGCAAAATACAAGTTTAGAAAGTACCGCACACGTCCAACCTCCAGTTGTCCAAGACACGATTCCGGAGCCCGAAGTTGCTCCGAAGCTTAAACCTAAACCGTCAATACCTTATCCTTCGAGGCTTAACGACCAAAAGCTCCGTGAAAAATCTAATAATCAAATGTTGAAGTTTCTTCAAATCTTTCAAAGATTACACTTCGATATTAGCTTCGCGGATGCTCTTCTTCATATGCCAAATTTTGCTTCTACGTTTAAGAGTCTTCTAAGTAATAAGGAAAAGTTGTTCGAATTAGCAAATACTCCGTTAAATGAAAATTGCTCGTGGTGCTCCTAAAAAAGTTGCTCGAAAAACTTGGAGACCTCGGCAAGTTTCTAGTCCCGTGTGATTTTTGGAGCTAGATGAGTGCTTAGCCTTGGCCGATCTTGGCGCTAGCATTAATCTAATGCCTCTTTCCGTGTGGAAGCAGCTTTCGCTCCCGGAACTCACTTCGACCCGCATGACACTCGAACTCGCAGACCGATCGGTCGCTCATCCGAAAGGTGTCGCCGAAGATATTTTTGTGAAAGTAGGGAAGTTTTATTTTCTGGCCGACTTCGTTGTAGTTGATTACGATGTTGATCCTCGGGTTCCCCTCATCCTTGGGAGACCTTTCTTGAGGACGGAACGAGCTTTAATCGATGTATATGGTGAAGAAATGACTCTTCGAGTCAATGATGAGGCTATTACGTTTAAAGTCGGGCACACTTCGAGATACTCTCGTAATTATTATGATGAAATGATTCATTAAGTCAATGTCATAGATGTTGCTTGTAAGAAGTATGAAGAAGAAATACTCGGATTCTCGGATAGTTCGACTAGTGGCGATCCCACTCCTTTAGATCCTATCATTGCTTCTTCTTCCCCCTCGTTCACTCATTTCGAAGGAAGTGATTTCATTTTGGAAGAAATCGAGACTTTTCTACGTACCCCGATTGTGCTTCTAATTTAGATTATGATTTACTACGTAACGGAGGAGAATATTTCTTTACCTCGAGTAATTGTTGATTGAAGACCCTTTTCGATTCTCCCTCAGGTGGGGAAAAATGACGACCTTAAGCAAGTGTGTTATCTATGATGATGCCTTCCGATCGAACGAACCACTGAAACTAGAGCTTAAGGATTTACCTTCTTTTTTAGGTAATATGCATTTTTAGAAGAAAACGATAAAATTACTCGTCAATAATTTTAAGGAATTAAAATGAAGAAGGCCGCCCATTTTAAAGGTTCTATAAGTACATAACGAGCCATCGCATGGAAAATTTTCTGACATTTAAGGGTATTGACCTCGTTTTTCTATCACGAGATCTTAATGGAGGATGACTTCAAAACGGCTGTTCAACATCAAAATAAGGGTGAAATTCAAAATTCATGGAGGTTATCAATTAGGAAGTTATCAAACTCCTTGATGTTGGATAGATTTACCCTATCTCTGATAGTCCGTGGGTGAGCCCCGTTCATTGTGTGCCTAAAAAGGGTAGCATGACCGTAGTTGAAAACAAAGATAATGAGTTAATTCCTACTAGGTTAGTTACGGGATGGCGCGTTTGTATTGATTATCATAAGCTTAATGATTCCACTCGTAAAGATCATTTCCCGTTGCCTTTCATGGACCAAATGCTTAAATGTTTAGCAGGGAACGAATACTATTGCTTTTTAGATGGATTTTTTGGATATTTTCAAATTTCTATTGACCCGTAAGACTAAGAGAAGACCACTTTCACTTGCCCTTATGGGACGTTTGCCTACCAACGCATGCCTTTCGGTTTATGTAATGCTTCGGGCACGTTCTAAAGGTGCATGATGGCCATTTTCCACGACATGATCGAGGAAACAATGGAGGTCTTTATGGACGATTTCTCGGTCTTCAGGGATTCTTTCTCATCTTGCCTCTCCCATTTAGATAAAATGCTAAAACGGTACGAAGACACCAACTTAGTTCTAAATTGGGAGAAGTGTCATTTCATAGTTAAAGAGGGTATTGTTCTCGACCACAATTTATAATCCCGGTTTGAGGTCTGCAAAGCTAAAATTGTTGTTATAGCTAAATTCCTAATCCGTCTTCCGTCAGGGTGTCTGAAGTTTTTTAGGTCACGCCGGTTCTATTGTCGATTTATCCAAGATTTTTCTAAAATCGCCCGGCCGATGACCCATCTTCTAGAAAAAGAAACCCCATTTATTTTCTTGAAAGAATGTATTAAAGCGTTTAATTATACTTAGAAGATGATAACATAAGCCAGATTTTAGTTGCCCGTTTGGGTCCTACAATTTGAAATTATGTGCGAACGCTTGTGATTATGGGTAGGTGCAGTCTTGGCCTGGCAACCAAAGACAAACTTTTTCAGCAGTTATAACTATGCAAGTATAGGGTACAACGAAGATGCATCATGCACATTAACTACTACGAAAAGTAGGAATTATTTGGCGGTGGTTGTATTGCTTTAGGAAATTCGGCCTTATATAGTCTTATCAAAGGTCCATAGATGTATTCGGACCACTCGGCTATAAAATATCTCTTACTTATAGAATGTTGCTCAAGACGGATTGCTCCGGTGGACTGGATTCTCCTACTCCAAGAATTTGATGTCATTATTCGTGATAAAAAAGGAGCGGGGAATGTCGCGGCCGGCCATTTGTCTAGCTTAGAAAATCCTCATCAAGGTGATCTCGAGAAAAAGGAAATTAACGAAACATTACCTCTCGAGGCCCTCGGAATGATAACTTTACATGGTGATTCTAGTACCCCGTGGTTTGTCGACATTGCGAATTACCATGCGGGAAATTTTGTAGTAAAAAGAATGGCGTCCCAACAAAAGAAAAAATTCTTTAAGGACGTTAAGCATTATTTTTGGGACGGTCCATACTTGTTTAGGATTTATGCGGATCAAATGATTAGACGGTGTGTTTACGGCCAAGAAGCCGTTGATATCCTCATGGCTTGCCATAATGGACCCACCGGGGGACATCATGGTGTGAACTACACCGCTAAGAAAGTCTTTAATTTCGGTTTCTATTTGCCGACAATCTATCGCGATGCCCATGACATGGTAAAGTAATGTGACTCATGTCAACGTCAAGGCAAAATTTTGCAAAAGAACGAAATGCCTCAAAATGCAATTCAAGTATGCAAGATCTTTGACGTATGGGGCATCGACTTTATGGGACCATTCACGTCTTCTCGGGGGAACAAGTGCATTCTCATAGCCGTTGACTACTTGTCTAAATGGGTTAAAGAAAAAGCGTTCCCCACTAATGATGCCCGAGTTGTCGTAAAATTCTTAAAATCTCTCTTTGCCCGATTTGGAACTCCTCGTGCTATAATTAGTGATCGCGGTACTCTATTTTACAATGACCAATTTGCAAAGGTCATGCTTAGTATGGAGTTCCACACGTATTTCTACGTGTCGTCATCCACAAACTACATGGAAAGTGGAAGTTTTAAATCGTTGTTTGAAACGGTATCTTAGAAAGGACCGTAGATGAAATCAAGCTCGGGTACTGATAAGTTTGGATGATGCTTTTGGGCCTTCGTACGCATTTAAGACACCCATCGGGTTGGCAACTCACTTATAGCTTGTGTACGAAAGATTGTTCATCTTCTATCAAAACTTAAACACAAGGCCTATTGGGGCCTAAAAGCATTGTATTTTGACCTTAAGACCGTGGGTGATCACCGAAAAGTTCAAATGAATGAATTAAATGAACTCCGGGATCAAGCTTATGAGAATTCTTTAATCTACAAAGAGAAAACAAAGAAGATTCATGACTCCAAGATTAAGAACCGTGTTTTCAACGTTGGTGATCGAGTTCTTCTCTTCAGTTCTTGATTAAATATTTTCTTGGGCAAGCTCAAAACCCGTTGGACTAGACCGTTCATTGTTGCTTAAGTTTTCCCTTATCGAACCATCGAGTTATCTTAAACCGACGAACCAAACTTCAAGGTGATCCGATCATAGGACTTAAAACACTATTTTGGAGGGGACAACCATATGGTTTGTCTGGTTCTCCATAAACTTCCCATGGACCACTAAATTCAGGGCGAGTCAGGCTCGTGACTCGGTTAACAAAAACAAGTGCTTCGTGGGTGGAACAACATGCTTTCTCCCTAATAATAGTATATTAGTATAATAATTATGAATAAGTGTGACGTAAGGAGGCTCGCCTCTTCCTTTCTCGTGTTTTGTGGCTTATGTTTTATGTTCAGGATTTCCCGGATTGTGAAGACTCTCGTGCTCGTGGTTTTGTCCATCGTTCACTCGAGCTTCTATCCTTTACATGCTTATATTTGGGAATCTGATATCCTAGATCTTTTTTATTCACGTTTATGTATTAGCATAAATTAATAAACCGCTTTAGATTTACGTAGAGGACCCTTGAAACATCGATCTGACAATTTTAGTTTAGTATGGGGGATCTTTCGTTTGATGTTAATTGCATTTTGCATTGGCACTTTACGTAAATCCGTTTTACCACCCAAAAATACCCAAAAATTTGTGATTTTATGCACAAATTTTGAAAAATTCAATATAGATTAAGTGTTTTGTCACATAGTTTTGTCTTTTGAGATTAAATTTTGACTTGGTTCGTGAATGTTGCGCATCTTGCGTGACAATTAACCTTTATTAAATTTAAGCTTTTGATGGTCTTTTATTATAAGAGATTTAACGCGAATTCTAGCTTGAAAAGCCAAGAGTTTGCTAGTTTTCTTAATAGACTTTAAATATTGCAAAAGATTGTTTTTATTAGACTAAAGCATTCGCGGAATCTTTGTATAAATCTCTCTTGTTGTATTTTAAATTTGTGAAGAAGAGGAAAGAAATGATAGGTTGATTATATGTTTAGATGTTTAAAGCGTGAAGTCGTTGGATCTCTTTATAGGCTCATAGATGTTAATTGTGGCTTTTTGCTCCCACCAGCTTAATAAATGTTATATAATTGTTAAATAAATAAAGTTACTTTGGTTTTTGCGATTCTTAGTTTAGATCCCTTCGTAGAGATTCCTTCTGGTGAAAAAGTAGGTACACATCTGAGGTTTTGTCAGTGTTGTGGAAAATAGCTACTGATTCTTGACGGCTCGGGGGCTACATTGTCTAGGTAGTTAAAAGACCAATTGACTTGAAATTTGTCTAATAATTTTAATTAATAAATAAGATGTAATAAACCGATCGTTCGCAAATAAGACTTATGGATCATGGTCGGATCGCATACCGATGTAACAGTTGTTTAAAGGGTGGAGGTTAATAATAATTAGAGGATGAACTGTGGGCTAATAAAAAGTTCTTTTACTGGTCTTTCCTGGTCGGTTCGTTGCCGGATCGTGACCAGTCTTCATAAAGAAGGGCCCATAGTAAGAATAATCAAATCGAGATGATAAAAGTTTGTTGCATCTGTCGGTTCGCTTTTGGATGTTGCAGCCTTCAATAAAGTCGAGGATCACCTGGCTCGAAAATAAGGACTCATGGACCTTGGACGGCTCTGCTATTATACAGAAGAGGCAGTTGTTTAAAGGGATCCGGTCGGTTCTAATAATGTTGCTATAATAATATTAAGGAAAAAAGCCAATTTCGAATTCGGGGTTATTTAATAAACGCCTCCGTCTTGGATCGTAGCCTGAGTTGTTTCAGATGAAATAAAAAAGGATAACCCTAAAATCGTGTGAATTAGAACCTTAATGGGAACCTTATTCTCACCATAAGTCTCTTTTAGGATAATGATTTCAATCTAAATTATGGTCTAAACGGGTTTATCTTTATCAAAATAGGAACTTATTTATTTTGTCACCAATAATAAGGAATTAAATCCCCTTAGAGGATTTAGGAATATGGAGCAGAAAAAGTAGATATGCGTCACAATTTGCATTTATGGTAATGTTAGCATCTTAATTGCTATATTCAATGATTTCGTTTTTAAGATTGGTTTGGGGGAGGGTGTAAAATCGAGGGACGGTGAATTTTCCTTTTGGATATAGTTTTAAGTATTTCTTGTTACGTAAATCCGTAAAGTTATGATATAAAAAAATAATCGATAATAATATGTGTTTGATGTTTTCATATAATAATGGAAAAATCGGTCGTTTTAACTAGTGATTTCTTTATCCCTTAGATGAAACACTTAGTTACTTTTAAAAAGTAATTTGTCTAAGGGGGTTGTAATTTTTAGTTTTATATGTGTGAATATGTCATTGCTTAGAGGAAACAACAAATTGCTTAGTATGGGGATTTGTTATGTGTTTAATCACATATCGTTTTCCTTTTAAATGAGCTTAAAGGACCATTATTTATCTTGATATAATTGTATTTGTTTGTATTATGAATTTTACTGTGAAAGGTAACAATGATATACCAAAAATGGACAAAACGAAGCACAATTGGTCAAACCGAGCACGGGATTAGAAGAGCGATAAGAAAAGCGAAAGCACGAAGGCATATTCTTCATGTGGCTCAAACCACTATTCCATGCTTAGGCAGGGTTAGCCCATTTACACCTTAATGATATAAGTCCTTAAGCCTAAATTTAAATCCATAAATCCTTTACCCCATTCCTGGCCTAAGAAAACAAAGTCCAAGCCCAACTCCTTAACCCGGGTCCAAGTCAAAATGATAAAACGATTGGGTCAAAGTTATTGTTTATCTATCTGTTTTCCCTATCATTTTCACACACAATTAACGAACACAGGTTAAAATCTACCAATCTACCACTCACCCCTTCCTTCTGAAGCTTGACTGGACAACTCTGACTCATTCCATCCACGTGGCAATCTACATCTCCCATTGGTGGAAAGGTAATGGAGCATCAGGGCTCAAAAATGGATGATGGAAGGTTGTTTATGATAAAGGCTATGGTTAGGTGTTGAAGACGCTCCTCATGGGCCATAGAACCTTCTGCTTATTGTATTTATATAATAGAGAGCATGTCACATTGATAGGCTGTGTAATTTTTAATCTCGCTTTTAGTAGCTTATTAGTGTAATTTTTTGCTTATTGTCTTTTTATTGATGTAATTTCCTTTTAAAAGCCTTGTAATTCCTTTTGATATTAATAAAAATCTAGTTTCATTTAATTATGTTTTGAATTCTAGTGTTTCTTTTATACAAATTTGCTTAAAATGTGTTTGATATACTACTTAATAAGCTCAATAAGCTCTCTATTACTAATAAGCTAGTTTTCATTCAGTTTAGCTTTTTTAAGCTAAATGAATAGGGCATTCATTCAAATCTACTTAAAAATTAAATAAGACCATTTGAAGTTTATCCAGATCTAGAAGGGCTTATAAGGCTTATTCAGAGCTTATTCCTTAAGCAGCTTGTAGATTTAAGCTCTTTTGAGCAATTTAGATCCCTGTTTATTTGGGATCAAGGTACTTCTCTTGTTTCACTTCTTAGCTTATTTACATGTTCAGCTTATCAAACTACTTAACTGTTTATTTATGTTGCTTAGTTGTGTTTATTCTATCTTAATTCGTGTCACACCCTGACAATGGCGGAAAACTCCGGGAATGCAACATAATGATCCAATCATAACTACAAGATACAAAATTGAGAAAACTACATTGCATAAACTCCAAGTGCTATGATGCCATCATCCTTGAACAAAAACCAAGTGATGTCCTAAATCGCAACTAAATTCCATCAATCTCTTTACAATATTCATAATGCACTCAGGAGGACCAAAATCCAAACTTATTCCAAAACATTGAAACTAAATCAAACAACAAGCGAGCAGACTTCAAACAAATTCCACACGGGATACTTCTAAAGTCTGCTATCAATTACCAAACTACTCTTCTTTCACTTCACCTGAAAATGATACTCGAAAACGTCAACAATAATGTTGGTGAGCTCGTAGGTTTGACCTTAAACCCAAAAGTTGTGCCAATATTTCAACAGTGGACAATAGTGTTATATGACAGTGAATATATGCAAACAACCTTAGCATCACCGCTAATCAATAACCATATGTCACTTACGCACCTAAAGGGCCTACCAGCTGGAGCACTAAAATTAGGGCAGGACCACACACAAACCTGGGTAGGCGTACCCATCCACTCTATAATGCAAAGATACTGGGTAGGCGTACCCATCCGATCCAATAATATCACAAATACTGGGTAGGCGTACCCATCCGATCCAAACAATCATGCATCACATAATATTCACATAGTAGTCATAAGCACATAACTTGTCCCAAAAACAAAACCACATTTCGCACAGATCAATTCAAAACATTTCAAAACATATTTGAGTATCATTTTCCCCCAACGGAAAAACCAGTAAAAAGTGGGGCTACGAGAACTCACCTCAAGCAAGTCTTTAGCAACCAACTCTTAATCACACAAGCAAATGCAACGACGCCCGCACACGACCTAGTCCAGTTAATGTCCCAATTTAATCATCCAATTCCAAAACAATCTTCACGTTTGATGCATAGAGTTTAGACGCGTTGTACAATTACCCAAAACAATTTAGTGGTGTGATGGTTGACGACTTAACTCCACAATCATATCAATCTCATTCCTCGATAATACATACTTATACTATTTAGCGTAAATAGATAAGTAATATAATAAATATTTATAATTATTAATTATAAATATATATCTCGACAAGTCATTCGGTAACATCTTAGTCACTTCAAATAGTCTTATCGTTAAAAAGAAATGTATTTACTCATAATAAACACTTTAGAGAAGTTTCGAGAAAAATTATATTTTTCGTCTTTTAGTGAATTTATTAAATAAATAAAATAAAATAATTAAATATTATTTTATTATTTAAAATTAAAAATCATGTTTTTAAGAAATTTCTAGTATAACTTTTTACGAATTTCGATCATGACTCGTACGTACTTATACAACGTTTTCCAAAGTTTCAATCCTATTTTTAACATTTTTCATAAATTCGGAACTTTTGAACAAAAATTCAAATCCCAAAATCTAAATCTTTAACGCTTACCAACACGTTTTTCCCAAAATATCGTTCAATATAACTTCGTAAATACATTTCCACTTTCAAAAGTCATCAAAATTCTATACACTATTTCATATCGCTCTTTGGGCCGTAGGGCCCAACAAGGGTCCATTATCGTACTCCTTTACAGTCCAATTACTATTTAAGTCCAAAACTAATAGTCCGTGTACTATGTAAGTTTATACTTATATGTAAAAATTAATCCGGACCCACAATAATCCTCCAATTAGCCGCGACTCAATTAGACTTATTGGGTCCGTGAGTCCAAAAACTCCAGAATACGTATATTAAGCTTGAAAAATAAGCTAATAAGGCTTAAGTAGTGCATTTGGTTACTAACCTTAAGCCTCAAAATAGTCCCACAACATGCGACCATAACTCTCATAAAATTAATCAAAATCAACTTTCCTAGTGATTATGGAAGTGGTTCGTGTTAGTCATATTAGCCCAAAATAAGCAAGAAATAGCTTAAAATAAGTACGAATAAACTATACAAGCTTATCTAAAAATAAAGCATTCTAGCATCATAATTTGATTCAACCATCACGAACCACACATAATACTACAAAATCTCTCTTTTTCTTTTTCTTTCACTCGAACCAAAACATCCCTTTTCTTTGTTCATTCTAAAATTAATTTTCACAACGATTAAGTGTACAACTAAACATCTATGTCTTAAAAATAAATCCAAAAGGACAAATGAAATTTATATTTGAAAACTTTCAAGAAAATCTTCAAATGTGTAGATTTCGACACGAACCCGGACAACACAAACGTTGTTAAATGAATTCACAAACACTCGTATCAACTCGGTATATCATGTTCTTCGATCGAAGTTCGGAAAATGTTATGGGATGGTGGTTTTGGGTGGCGGGAGACATAGCAACCACACACTAATCAAAGTGTGTGGTCTATTTTTTTTGAAATGAATGTAAAATAATGGAAACCTTATAGTAAATGAAATATGAGTGTAACAAGGTTAGACAAAGGAGATAAATCATGCCTACTTGTCTCTACTTGTTTTGAACCGGATATGCATCCTAGGGGTGTCAGGTTCTTTTTTCGTGTCGGGATCATTAAATACTCGTTTATTCTCAACCGTAAAACTTTCCACCAAAGTTAAATAGAAATTTTTTTCACTTTATAATAATAACTTTTCCATTAACCTAGAGTATTTTCACGACATATTTTCACTTTAAACTCTTCAAAAAAATCATTTGGTCATAACGGGCGTGTCGGACTAGTTTTGTGGCACTTTCTCAAAATTCACGGGTCAAACACCCGGAATACACATAACACAAATAATACATTCAAAATTGATTATTTATCACATAAACCTCAATCTCACATATTCAAAAATTCACACCGTCAACACGGTATAAATTGAATAAAGTGACAAAAAGTCAAATAGTCAAAGGACTATAAATGAAATATTCAGAACACAAAATGGGCAAAGGTTACATTCTACCCCCTTAAAAGAATTTTGTCCCCGAAATTTAACTATTAACATTACTAAACAAATGCGGGTATTTCAATTTCATCTGATCTTCACGTTACCACGTGAATTCAGGGCACGTTTCATTTCCACGGAAACTAGACGATGGCAATCAACTCGCTTCAACTTCTTAAACTCTCTTTCCAAGATTTCCACGGGCTCTTCCTTAAAATTCAACTTTGCATCAACTCGAATCTCATCCAAAGGCACTTGCAGTGTTGGATCAGCTAAACACTTCTTAAGGTTCGACACGTGGAACGTGTCATGAAAACCATTCAATTCCTACGGCTATTTCTAATCGATAGGCTACAGGGCCTATTTTCTTAAAAATCTCAAATGGTCCAACAAACCTAGGTGCTAACTTTCCCTTTTTCCCAAAGCGTACCACACCTTTCTAAGGCGACACTTTGAGCAAGATATAGTCACCTACACTAAACTCTAGAGGCTTTCCACCTTATTCATATGCATAATTTTTTGACGGGGGAATTTTTTTTTTTTATTTTTTTATCTCTCGGGGGACTTTATCTTTCTTTTCTCTATTCTTTCTTTCGTTCAATTTTACGCGTAGCTTTAAAGTCTATCCTTATTATGCGAGAATCTTCTTAGCTAGTCTTTGTACTAACTCGGGTCCTATCAAACTGACCTTCTCAACCTCGTCCCACTATAATTGGCGACGACACTTTATACCATACAAGGCTCAAAGAAGCACATCTCACCTGAATGAAAATATTGTTATACGAAACTCAAACAGGATGATAGACTCATCCCTGACTTCTCCGAAGTCCAGGACGCACGCTCTAAGCATGTCTTCCAAAGCATGAATAGTACGCTCACTCTAACCATCGGTCTGAGGGTGATAAGCCGTACTTATTTCTAAACGAGTCCCTAATGCCTCTTGCATTGACTGCCAAAACCTCGATGTGAAACGACTATCACGATCTGATATAATCGAGATCGACACACCATGTCTAGCAACTATCTCATTCAAATACAATCTAGCCAAGCTTTCCATCTTATAATCCTTATGTATAGGTTGAAAATAAGCAGACTTAGTCAATCGGTCCACAATAACCCAGATTGTGTCATGTCCACTACTAGTTCTAGGCAACTTATTCACAAAATCCATAGCTTTCCCTTCCCATTTCCATATGGGTATCTCAGGTTGCTGGAGCAGGCCAGATGGCCTTTGATGCTCAGCCTTAACCTTCAGGCAAGTTAAACACTTACTAACATACTCAGCTATATCCTTTTTCATTCCAGGACACCAATACCTATCTCTCAAATCATGATACATCTTATTAGCTCCTGGGTGTACAGAGTACTTCAACTTATGGGCTTCATCTAATATTAGTGTTCTCACCTCACCCTTCAAAGGTACCCATATTCGATCCACGTAGTACAAAGTTCCATCACTTCTCTGTTCTATCATCTCATCTAAACCTTTCTGCAATCCTGCAAACTCATCAACAGCCTCCTTCTAAGCTGCCAGTATCCTATCCTTGATACTCGACTGAAGGATCATATTCATATCTCTAACTCTCTTAGGCTTTACTCTTTCCTTCCTACTCATCAACCACCACATTCGCCTTACCAGGATGGTAGTGAATTTCACAGTCATAATCACTAAACAACTCTATCCAGCGACGCTGTCGCATATTCAACTCTTTTTTACTAAAGATATGCTGAAGACTCATATAATCTATATAGATGACACTCTTTGTCCCATACAGATAATGTCTCCAGATCTTAAGTGCAAACACAACCGCACCCAACTCTAAATCATGGGCAGTATAATTCTTCTCATGAATTTTCAACTGCCTAGACGCATAGGCTATCACTTTACCTCTTTGCATTAACACACAGCCTAGTCCTATCCCGGATGCATCACAATATACCACAAAGTCTTTCGGTCCATCAGGGAGAGCTAGAACAGGCGCATTACACAACTTATCCTTCAAGGTCTGAAATGCCAATTCCTATTCCTCACCATAATCGAAAGTCTTACTCTTCTGGGTTAAGATAGTAAGGGACTTAGCTATCTTAGAGAAGTTCTTAATGAACCTACGGTAATACCCAGCCAATCCTAAGAATGAACAAACCTTAGTCAGAGTTCTAGGGGCTTTCCAATTCTTGACAGCTTCAATCTTACTAGGTTCCACATAAATCTCGTATCATTTATTCACATGCCCCCCCCCCTAGATTCTGCACCTTCTCTTTGCTAGAATTCACACTTAAGATAACATTAGCTACAGTTTCTAACTTTTTGAGCAGTTCCAAGGACTAACTTAAGTGCTCTACATGACTCCTCTTGTGTCTTTTAGTTGATTAATCGAATACGTCTTTATACACCCTACTATCACAAATCTTATTCAGATACAACCTTAAAAACTCTTATTCATCAATCCATAATATGGCTGGTGACTGTAGTCAGACCAATAGGGCATTACAGTGAACTCAAAATATCCATAACGAGTTCTAAACGCAGTCTTTGAGATGTCATCCTTATGCACTCTTAGCTAATGGTATCCAGACCTAAGATCTATCTTTGAGAAAAAATCTGCGACCCTTGCAGTTGATCAAATAGATCATCAATTATAGGAAGTGGATAATGATTCTTAACAGTCAACGTTTAAAATATCTTATAATCAATACAATTCCTAAAGAATTCCATCTTTTTCTTAACAAACAATACGCCTCTCCCCAAGGCTGACACACACTTGGTGAATGAAAACTTTGTCTTAGAGTTCTTGACGTTGGTCCCAGGACAACTCCTCCATATTAAGAAGGTGCCAAACATTAGGGAGACCTTGCTAACGCCGTTGCTACAGGGATTAACTCATCCATAAAATCAATTTCCGTTATAGGCGGTAATCCAGATAGATCATCCAGGAGATACCTCAGGAAAATCTCTAACCACAACAATATCTTCTTGTTTCTTATCACTAGCCTTAGCACTCATCAACAATCTCGCTTTCTCTTCTGGTCTCTCTCCTACTACTCTAAGCACATTGCCATCCGGTAGTGGTATCCTCACTACCTTCTCATGGCAAATTAATTCATCCTTATAGTTAAAAAAACCAGGCCATACTTATAGCTACAAATCAAAATTCCCATGTCCAAAAGGTATTCAAATTGATGTTAAAGACATGACCTCGATTTTAGTTTGCACACTTAATAACACTTATCAATTTCTTACTAGCTGCCTGCTTTGCTATCTCAATCTCTATTTAATAACCTAAATCGCTGGGGCTCTAAGCCTAAGAGAGGTATAAAAGTAGTAGAAACAAAATATAGTCGGCACCATAGTCAAATAAAGGCAGTGGTATATTGGATCGTTCAATGTTAAACGTACCAGTCGCATTGTTCGGCTCCTGGCGAGCTTCCTCTGCTCCACATGAATGCCTACCCCTAGCCTGGTTCCCTTGGTTTCCACGACCCTGACCCCCGTTATTAGCAGCAACTTGATTTGGACGATTTCCTTCCGGTTCTTGTGCTCTATTCAATCTAGGGCAAGCTGACCTGACATGGTCGGTCTCTTTACCATACTATAACATGCTATATACAGTTGGTTTCTAGCACATTGGCTGGATTCACATTCTCGGCATAAACCTCTACATATCCTTTGCCAAAATGGACCTGGGCAGGTTACAGTTGAAGCATGTGCGACTAGGCCCTCCGGGTGCATGGTAGGAGTTGTAGGTGGTACACTTGGACCAAGTACCCATATTCTCTCTTCCTACAGGGTTTACAGTAGTAGCAAAAACATTCCTAATCCTAGTCCTCTTATTGTCATCCCTACCATTCTTATCCTTGCTAGTTTCCCCCACATTTCGTCTTTTCTTAATTTTCTTAATTGATCCATTTCATTAAAGCCTCATCGGTTTAGTGCACATAAATCTGTATGCATTCTGTATAGTTTTGGCTATTGCTGCACCATCCTATAGATTTGTGGAACAAGGACATATACATACCTTTCAATCATCATACTCTCAGGAGTTACCAAAAAATGGGAACACCTACCCAACTCATGAAACCTATCAGTATACGCAGCATGGCCAGCCTCGACCACAACGTGATTCCACAACTCAGATTCAACACTTTTGATCTTATGACTAGGTCAAATCTTGTATTCTTTAACTTAAAGTCATTCCATGACATACTAACAGCAACTCCTGGCTTTGCGTGCGGATCTGAGAGTTTTCCACACGTTAAAGCCTTACTCACAATATACAGCAGTGTATTTCACTTTTTGGTCAATACTACAACCACTCATATCTTGCACAGAACTCTATTTTCTCAATCCAAGGAGTAAAAAACTACAGCTACTTCCCTTACCATCGATCCTTAGGGTTACAAGCTAAGTAATACTTATATATTACAACATACACGGTTGCCATTCACTTATCACATTCCACACGTTCCTCTGAACGTTCTCATTAACCACATTACCATTAATGATTTCCAACATTCTTTTTTCCAGGTTACAAACTGAGTCAACAGGCGGGTAAGAGTTCTGCAATTGCCTGGGCAATGATCGTGAGAAGTCAGGTGCCCCCCAATTGGACTCCCTCTACATTCACTATGGCTACTTCTACACCCTTAACTCCCATACTAGTCATTTCTTGACCATTCAAATCATCAACTCGCTCATCATTTACCTTCCCTGGTCTTTAACCCTTCACCTCTACCAACCCGTGACCAGTGAAAAAGTGGGCTACGAGTATTCACCTCAAGAAGTCTTTAGCATAACAACTATTAATCACCACAGCAAAATGCAACGACGCCCGCACACGACCTAGTCTAGTTAATGTCCCAATTTAATCATCCAATTCCAAAACAATCTTCACGTTTGATGCATAGAGTTTAGACGCGTTGTACAATTACCCAAAACAATTTAGTGGTGTGATGGTTGACGACTTAACTCCACAATCATATAGTCTTCATTCTGATTAAACATACTTATTTACTAATTTAGCGTAATAGATAAAATTATATAATAAATATTTATAATTATTAATTATAAATATATCTCGACAAGTCCATTGGTAATCTTAGTCACTTTAAAATAGCCCAACCCCCCCCCCCCCCCATAACACACAAAAAAAAAAACTTCATTTTACGGTTGAAAATGAACGTTTTACTCATATAAACATTAGAGAAGTTTCGAGAAATAATTTTTATTTTCGTCTTTTAGTGAATTTATTAATAAAATAAAATTAAGATAATTAAATATTATTTATTATTTAAATAAGAAGTCATGTTTTTAATGAAATTCTCTAGTATAACTTTTTATGAAATTTCAACATGACTCGTACGTCTATAACAACGTTTTCCTAGGTTCACCTTATTTTCAACTATTTTCACACCCCCTCCACCCCCACCCCCCCAATTCGACACTTATTTCGACAAATTTCCAACATCTCAATTCTCAAATTCGTTATCGCTTACCAACACGTTTTCCAATATATCTTCAATATCACTTCGTAATACATTTCCCACTTTAAAATAAGTCCATCTTAATTCTATAAACTATTACCATATCCAACCAAAGAGGTCCATTAGGCAATATAAAAGTCCAAATACTATTAAGTTCATCAAAACCAATGTACGTTTACATTTATAAAGGATATACTCTATATGTAAAAATAATCGGGACCAAAATAAAGCCCTCCCATTAGCGCGATCTAATAGACTTATTGGGCGCGTGTGAGTCCATTAACTTTAAAATACGTACTATTATGCTAAAATAAGCTAATAAGCTACGTATGTATTTGGTTACACCATAACGCCATCAAATAGTATTCCAAAACATAAGCCATATCACAAAAATATTCAATATAACTTTGCTAGTGTTTTTGGGAATGGGTTTGTAGGCATAATAAGCCCCAAAAATAAAGCCAAGAAATAGATTAAAAATAAGCCCGAATAAGCTATACAAGCTACTATCAAAAATAAGCTTTCTAGCATCCATTTATTATTCACCATCACAACACACAACATCAAAACTACAAAAACTCTCTTTTTCTTTTTCTTTCACATGAACCCAAACTCCCCTTCTTTCTTTTGTTTCGCTTCTAAAAAATCAATTTTCACAACGAATCAACTTGTACAAACTAACATCCATTGCTAAAAATAAACCCAAGGGACAAACGAATTTTAAAATTTGAAAACTTACAAGAAATTTTATATTTGTTAGATTTTGACACAAATTTCCGAACACCCAAACGTTTTTTGTTTAAATGAATAACAACACTGTATCAACCCGGAATATCACATCTCTGATTCAAGTTAGGATAATTTATGGTGTATGGTGGGTTTGGGTTGCGGGACGACTTGCACCACACACAAGTGTTAGTTACTTTTTTTGAAATGAAATATGAAAAATGAATGGAATCCTTCTAGAAAATGGAATATATGTGAGCCAAGGTTAGACAAAGGAGCTTAAAATATGCCTCCTGTGTTATCTCCTTGTTTGAAACGGATATGGCTCCTAGGGGTGTTGGGTTTTCTTTTCAGTGTCTGGGATCACTTAAAATACTCGTAAAACTCATCGTAAAATTACACCAAAGTTAAAATAGCATTTTTATTCACTTTAAAAAATACTTTTACCATTACATAGAGTATTTACCGACATATTTTCACTTTACAACCTTCAATAAATCATTTGGGACACTTAACGGACGTGCTAGGATCGTTTTTTCGGCATTTCTCAAAATTCATGGTCAAACCACCCGGATTACACATAAACACCTTAATACTTCCAAAACCAGGAGATTATTAATCACAATAACCTCAAAATCATTACATATCTCATAAAATCACCTCCCGGCAACAAGTACAAAATCTGAATAAAATGACAAAAGCCAAATAGTCACAGGACTATAAAATGATAAATATTAGAACACAAAAGGGCAAAGGTTAAATTCGACCCCCCCCCCTTAAAGAATTTTGTCCCCGAAATTCAACTTACTAATCCACTACGTAACAATGCGGGGTATTTCGTTTCATCTGATCTTCACGTTACCACGAGAATTCAGGGCCCCGGTTCGAATTCCACTGAAACTTGACGATGGCCAATCCTACTTAGCTTAATCTTTAAACTACTCTTTATGATTTCCACAGGCTCTTCACAAAATTTCATCTTAGCCATCAACTCGGCATCTCACTCCAAGGCATTTGCTAGTGTTGGTTCAGCCAAACACTTCTTATGGTATAGACACGTGGAACGTGTCAATGACACACATTCAATTCAAAATGGAATTTCTAATCGATTGTCCACAAGGCCTATTTTCTTAATATATATCAAATGGATCCAACAAACCTGGGTGCTAACTTTCCTTCTTCCTATAGCGTTACCACATCTTTCCTAGTGTGACACTTTTAAGCAAGGACGATAGTCAAACCTACACTAGAACCTCTTGTGGCTTTCCTCCTCTTTATCAGCATAACTTTTCTGACAATCACGCGCGGTTTTAAGTTCTATCTTAATCTGCGAGATCTTTCTCAGTAGTCTTTGCACTAACTCGGGTCTAATCATCGACTTTATAAACCTCAAGCCCACATAATTGGCGAACGACACTTTCTACCATACAATGCCTCAAACGAAGCACATCTCACACTAGAATGATAACTATTGTTATACGAAAACTCAACCAATAGAAGATGAACATCCTAACTTCCCCCGAAGTCCAGGACGCACGCTCTAAGCATGTCTTCCAAAGTCTGAATAGTATGCTCACTCTGACCATCGGTCTGAGGGTGGTAAGTCGTACCCATGTCTAACCGAGTTCCTAATGCTTCTTGCATTGACTGCCAAAACCTTGATGTGAAATGACTATCACAATCTGATATGATCGAGATCGACACACCATGTCTAGCAAGTATCTCATTCAAATACAATCTAGCCAATCTATCCATCTTATAATCCTCATGCATAGGTAGAAAATGAGCAGACTTAGTCAATCGGTCCACAATGACCCAGATTGTGTCATGCCCACTGCTAGTCCTAGGCAACTTAGTCACAAAATCCATAGCTATTCCTTTCTATTTCCATTCGGGAATCTTAGGTTGTTGGATCAAGACAGATAGCCTTTAATGCTCAGCCTTAACCTTCAAACAAGTCAAACACTTACTGATATACACAGCTATGTCCTTCTTCATACCTGGCCACCAATACCTATCTTTAAGGTTATAATACATCTTATCAACTCCTAGGTGTACATAGTACTTCGACTTATGGGCTTCATCCATTATCAGGGTTCTCACATCACCCTTCAAAGGCACCTATATTCGATCCAGGTAGTACAAAGTCCCATCACTTCTCTGTTCTATCATCTCATCCAAACCTTTTTGCAATCCTGCAGACTCATCCACGGCCTCCTTCTGAGCCGCCAGTATCCTATCCTTGATACTCGACTGAAGGGTCATATTCATAGCTCTAACTTACTTGGGTTTTACTCTTTCCTTCCTACTTAGGGCATCAGCCACCACATTCGCCTTACTAGGATGGTAGCGAATCTCACAGTCATAATCACTAAACAACTCTATCCAGCGATGCGGTCGCATATTCAACTCTTTCTGACTAAAGATATGCTGAAGACTCTTATGATCCGTATAGATGGCACTCTTTGTCCCATACAGATAATGTCTCCAAATCTTAAGGGCAAACACAACTGCTCCCAATTCTAAATCATGGGTCGTATAATTCTTTTCATGAATTTTCAACTGCCTAGATGCATATGTCATCACTTTACCTCCCTACATCAACACGCAGCCTAGTCCTAACCCGGGTGCATCACAATATTCCATAAAGTCTTCCGGTCCATCAGGGAGAGCTAGAACAGGCGCATTACACAAATTATCCTTCAACGTTTGAAATGCAAATTCTTGTTCCTCACCCTAATCAAAAGTCTTACAATTCTGAGTCAAGGTAGTAAGAGACTTAGCTATCTTAGAAAAGTTCTCAATGAACCTACGATAATATCCAACGAATCCTAAGAACAAACAAACCTCAGACGGAGTTCTAGGGGCTTTCCAATTCTTAACAGCTTCGATCTTACTAGGGTTTACATGAATCCCATTACCATTTATCACATGCCTAAGAAACTGCACTTCTCTTAGCCAGAATTCACACTTAGAAAACTTAGGATACAGTTTCTCCTTCTTGAGCAGTTCCAAGACTAACCTTAAGTGTTCTACATGCTCCTCCCGAGTCTTAGGGTAGATTAAGATATCGTCTATAAACACTATCACAAACTTATCAAGATAAGGCCTAAAAACTCTATTCATCAAATCCATGAATACCGCTGGTGCGTTATTCAGACCAAAGGGCATTACTGTGAACTTAAAATGTTCGTAACGAGTTTTAAACACAGTCTTTGGAATCTCATCCTCATGCACTCTCAGCTGATGGTATCCAGACCTAAGATCTATCTTTGAGAAAAAATTGCAGTGGGTCAAATAGATCATCAATCCTAGGAAGCGGATAACGATTCTTAATAGTTAACTTGTTCAATTTTCTATAGTCAATACACATTCTAAAAGAACCATCTTTCTTCTTCACAAATAATACTGGTGCTCCCTAAGGCGATGAGCTTGGTCGAATGAAACCTTTGTCCTGGAGTTCCTTGAGTTGTCCCGACAACTCCTCCAATTCAGAAGGTTCCAAACGATAGGGAGACTTTGCAATCAGTACAGCTCTAGGGATTAACTCAATCCGAAACTCAATTTCTCGGAGAGGTGGCAATCCTAATAAATCATCCAGAAATACCTCGGGAAAATCTCTAACCATAACAATCTCTTCTTGTTTCTTATCTCTAGTCTTAGCACTCACCAGGAGTCTCGCTTTCTCTTCAGGTCTTTCACCTAATACTCTAAGCACTTTGCCATCTAGTAGTGGTATCCTCATTACTTTCTCATGACAAATTATTTTAGCCTTATGATTAGACAACCAATCCATACCTAAAATCACATCAAAACTCCCATGCCTGAATGGTATCAAATCGATGTCAAAGACATGACCCTCGATTTCTAATTTGCAACCCTTAATAACCTTATCAATCTCTACTAGCTGCCCGCTAGTTATCTCAATCTCATATCTGAAACCTAATTCATTGGGCTCTTTGCCTAACAGAGGTATAAAACTAGTGGAAACAAAGCTATAGTCGGCACCAGAGTCAAATAAGGTAGTGGCAAAATGATTGTTCAAAGTAAACGTACCCGTCATAATGTTCAGATCCTAGCAAGCTTCCTCTGCTCCCAACATGAATGCCCTACCCGTAGCTTGGTTCTCTTGGTTTCCACGACCCTGACCCTTGTTATTAGAAACAACTTGGTTTAGATGGTTTCCTCCCGGTCCTTATGCTCTATTCAATCTAGGACATGCTGGCTTGAGATGGTCGGTACTCCTACATTCTTGGCATGCTCCATGAGCAGGTGTTGGGTTCCTTACATTTATTGGGTTCACATTACTAGTCACAACTCTACAATCCTTAGCAAAATGACCCAGGCGGTTATAGTTAAAGCATGTGCGATAAGGCCCTCTGGGTGCATGGTAGGAGTAGCAGGTGGTACACTTGGGCCAAGCACCCATATTCTCTCTTCCTACAGGGTTTGTGGTTGTAGCAAAAGCATTTCTAGTCCTAGTCCTCTTATTATCATCTCTACCATTCTTATCCTTGCTAGGTTCCCCTACATTTCCTCTTAACTCAACCTTCTTAATTGATCCATTCCTAACAACCTCATCGGTCAGTGCACTAGAAATCTGCATAGTCTTTGGCTCCGTTGCTGCCACCATCCCACGGATCTGTAGAGCAAGGCCATACACGTATCTCTCAATCTTCCTACTTTTAGGAGTCACTAAATGTGGAACTAACCAAGCCAACTCATGAAACCCATCAGTATAAGTTGCATGGCCAGCCCTAACCATAACATGATTCCACGGCTCAGTTTCTAACTTTTGCATCTCATGACTAGTACAAAACTCTTCTATCATCATAAACTTAAAGTCATTCCATGACATACTAACAGCAACTTCCTGGCTTAGAGTGCGGATCTGGGAGTTCCACCACGTTAAAGCCTTACCTACAAATGAACTAGTAGTGTATTTCACTTTTTGGTCAATACTACAACCACTCATATCTTGCACGGACTCCATTTTCTGAATCCACCGAGTAAGAACTATAGCACCTCCCTTACCATCATATTCCTTAGGGTTACAAGCTAAGAACTCCTTATATGAACAACCTACCTGGTTTCCATTCACTAACACATTCCTAACGTTCTCCTGAACATTCTCATTAACCACATTTTCATTTTGATTTCCAACATTTCCTTGGTTATCAACCTGAGCTAAAATGGCGGGTAAGAGGTTCTGCAATTGTTGGGCAATGATTGTCGAGAAGTCAGGTGCTCCTCCTACACCCCCATTGACTCCCTCTACATTCCCATTAGCTCCCTCCCCCTGGTCATTCCCTTGACCATTTAATTCGTCAATACGCTCATCATTACCTCCCCTAGGTCCTTGATGAGGTGTCATTTTATACACTTTTTCGGGGTCGTTTAACCCCCTAAATCATGCATTCATGCCCAAAATAGGTACTTAATCGTTCCTTTTCAGGTATTTAGCATTTGGAAGGCATTTGGAGGAAATACACGTGACTTGGGCTCATTTAGAGAAGAAACGGACGAGATTACGGACCTACATCAACATTGCTCAAGAATTTCTCCTTAGAAGCTGGAGATGGCGTCACAGATTACACGTGACGCCGTCACAAATCATACCACGACGGTGTCACAAGATATTACAATGGCATTAGCCTGCACGATCCAGCCCATTATCTAGAATATTTTTGCAACGACGGCGTCACAATTAAAACACGACACCGTCGCAGTGATTTTCCTATATATACAAATCCGATTTTACGGTTTAAAGTGTGTAACTTTAGAATAAAAAGAGGGTACGAACCCTCGTTGTTTAGCAGCTGTTATGGATGTTTTATCTGTCTAAAAACCAATTGTTCTTCTTCATTCATTGTTCTAATCAAGTAAGACTATTTAATATTTCAATATGTCTTGTTGTGTGAATTTATCTATTTAGCTTTATCAATAACATGCAGGCTAGCTCGCTATAGTGTATCTTACATTATAGTATGCAACCAAGCTGAAGCTCTTATAGGTGGATGCTATTTTTGATCGCACTATGATATTTCAAAGCTCACCCGCTTAAAGATGTATCGTTTTTGCAATGATAGTCCACCATAAATATACTCCATTCTCCCCACCTACCCCTACAAATCACCATTCCAACACATTAATAACCAAACCCACACAAACCATCCTAACCACACCAAACTTTTCATCCCAATACCACTAAACACACAACAATTATCTAATCCAACCTTCCCACAACCACTCCTCTTATCCCCCAATATTTAATTTATTAATCCCCCCCCCCCCCCCCCCCCCCCCCCCCCCCCTTTTTTTTATTTTTTGTTTTTAAATAATTTTTTCCTTTTTTAATAATTCCACACCCACCCCCCCTGACAATTCGTTCATGACTTAGGAAATAATTACATAGATCATCACAAGTGTGACAAAGCAACAACACTAGGAGAAGCAATCTAGGGAGTAATACATGATTAAATAAACACAGTCTTTTATTATATTGTTATCACCAGTAGTTTAGTTTATATTTAGTTTAATAGCTAAAACCAACACTCTCCAATATATGATTTTACCTGCTTTCATAAAACATAAAAACACAAAAAGACTTTCTCTCAGCCCTTAGAATTTGTTAGACCGTGATCAAGCTTCCCAACCTATTCTCGCTTGTGAACGATAACAACCCTGGTCTTGCCTATACTACTACTACACCGATTAGGTGCTCTGCCTAGGAGTGTAAAACTTCGTGTAGTGAAGGCCTACGACGACACGCATTATGTTTTTGGTGTCCACGCCTGGGGAATCGTTAGGTTCTGTCTAGTTTAGCTTAGTTCTACTTGTTGATCCTTTCAAGTAAGAATTTAATTTTTGGCAATAGCTTTCATGTAGTCTTTCTTTTCTTTGTATTATCTGTTCGTAACCCCTTCTCATAAACCCCCTGAGCGGACGAGAATCCTATTCGTTACTCTATAGACTTACTCCATAACCACGCACGAGCAGGGCATTAAGGGTTTTGTTTCCCCTCGACTCCCCGTAGGGAACAACGTGGTACCTCTTTGATCTGACACCATCCGGTTGGTGCAAAATGGATGCTCATTCCACGGGCTTCGGTCCGAGGATCCAAATCAACACCTCAAGGATTTCCTTAAACTTGTGGACTCACTTGACCTTAACGGTAACAATAGGGAAAGAACGCGCCTGTGTTTATTTCAATTTTCCCTTCGCGATCAAGCTAGCAATTGGCTTGAACGCCTTCCTGCAGGATCCATCACCACATGAGAGGATCTTACTACCCGATTCCATGCTCAATTCTTTCCACCGGGAAGGACCGCAAAACTTCGCAACGATATCCTGATGTTCCAACAACATCATGGAGAATCTATATCCGAAGCATGGACTCGTTTTAAGGACTTACTCCAAAAAGTCCCTCATCATGGCATAGACCTTTGGCTTCAAGTCCAATTTTTTTATGACCATGTCAATCCCGTCACAAGACGAACCATTGACGAATCGGTCGGTGGTAAGCTTCGTGACCTCAACGCTAAAGAATTCTGGGCATTATTAAAGGACCTCGCCCTCTATGACAATGAAAGTTGGAACGACCCAAGGGATTTCGCTACGTCGGTCAAGGCAATCGCTTTGACTCAAGATGTCCCAAGTACATCCGACCGCCGTCTAATCGAGATCGAAAATCAAGTCCAATGCTTGATGGAAGCTCATCTTGCTCTGACACAACCTACTCAAGTAAACAAAATCACTACCTCATGTGAGATCTGCAGTGGTCCCCACGACAATCAGTATTGCATAGAAGATCCCAAATAAGCCTTTGTTGAATACGCATCCTCGCGTACCTATGAAGCGGGAGTTAAGTGGTATACTTTCAAGCCTAAGTAAAACAATCTTGGTGACACCTATAATTCATCATGGAGAAGTCACCCGAACCTTAAGTGGAGACAACCTCAAAACTCTCAAAATAATTTTCCAAACCCACCTAACCAGTTCCAATCCAACGGTTCAAACTCAAACCGTTCTTTCAACGACAATCCTCGAAGCTTTAACAATCAATAAAACCTTGAAGGATTGGTGTCCAACTTCATGGCATCTTAAGACGCTAGACTATCCAAGTTTGAAGCCGATTTCAAACAACAGCAAAGCGAGATGACCAACAAAATTGACATTGTGTTGAAGGCCATCACTTATTGAATAGCGGGCACGCTACCTAGCGATATGGTCAAGAACCCAAAACTAAGTACTATCCTAGTTTTTTCTGCTTGTTCTTACCCAACTAAAGATCCGCAATGCTCAACCCACATCCATAGCTCAATCAACGTGTTATAACAAGATTCACCCTTAGAACACAAGATCCGGAGGTATGGTAAAATGGAAAAGATGTGTAGCCATATTATTAGAGAGAAAAGAGATAAGATGGGAAGTTGTGTGTGTTGTTGAGAGAAAAGAGAAAAACACACACACGTACTTTTACAAGTGTGAACTTCTACCCCTCCATGGAAGTATGGAGGGGTATTTATAGTCTTGGCATCGACTAGCTAAACTAACCCAACCCGACTATAAATGATAAATGTAATTCCGGATTAGTCACCATATTTTAGGGCTAACAATCTTCCCCACAATCCACCCCAAGCAGCCTGAAGAATCCCAAGTAGCTTGACGTAGGACAAGAAGAAAAAGGCAACCTTGGAAACATCATCTCTAACCCACACCCACCACACCATAAATCCATTAACTTCCATCGCCACAGAACAAGTACAAAAGCTGAATTCGATGCTTGAATCGCTCGGATTGGTTCCCTAATCCTCCAATATGAAATTTGTCTGCTCTAAAGAGGATGATGGAGAAGTAATGTTCATCGAGATCATATAAGACGATGATGAACCTCAAAATGAGGATCCCGATGAAGGTGAAAGGGCAACAATGGAAGGACCGGCGGTAGAATACTTTGACACATTTCCAAGAAGAGATGAGCTAATCTACCATAAGTACCTTATGTGTGGCTTAATCCCCTCAATATTTCTATGAAACCCCATCATCACAGAAGGATGCTCCTCCAGCCTTAAGATACCATGTAACATTGGGCATGTGCATGTCGAAAAAGCCTACATGAACCTTAACTCCCCTCTAAATATCATGACCCGAATAATGTATAATTGGATCATGAAAAGAAAACTCAACCCTAGGGAAAATGCAAATGGAGGAATTAGTAATTTCACAAGAAGGATTAAAGATTCGATATAAATATATATAATAAAATATATAAAATACCAAATAGTAATGTATCTAACAAGTAATAGTATAGAGAGTATCCCGTTAGATAAGCAAATTACTTTAAAAAAAATAATAGTCTATCTTCCGAGTGTCGTTTCCACGGCGAGAGATGAATTGAAATTCACGAGAATGTTTCGTTTGAAGCTTGAATGACATATTGGTTTGGAAAAATTATAGGTTTTTCTAATACTAATAATATGTATTATACTATATTATATATATATATATAAACTATAATAAAGCTAAAATAATACTAAAACGGGCATGCTTGCTAAATAACAATAAACGACAATGACAATAATATTTTTATACTAAAAATTAAACTAATATAAATTCTAAGATTTAAAACTATAAGATTATACTAAAATTAATCTAAAAGATATGTATGACGAAAATGCTTGCTAAGTGACGTGAAATGTTCATCAAGTGCGGGCTTAGATTTAACGAATTAAAATACTTAAAAAAAACAAGTTTCAAGAAATTAAATGACAAGTAAAGTAAAATGCTTTTTAAAATAAATGACAAGTATTTAAATTGCGTTAAAAATAAATGACGGTATGTAAGTTAGAAAATTCTAGTGACTATTAATTTATTAAACCTTTTTAATCACACTTAACTCACCATTCACGGTCACTTAACAAGCATACCACAAATCTACTCGCTAAACATTATAACTAAGCTAAAATCAATTAAACTAATAAACATAAGAATAATTTTCTAAACAAAATAATAAGCTACAAACTACTTCGCAATATTTCATCCTACGCTAAGGCAATATTAATCAATAACAATAATCATAACTAATCTAAACATTGCAATAAATATAAACATACTAAAAGTAAAGAGGTAAAAGGGGTAGAGATAACCGAACGAGACGAAAAATGCAAAGATGGCGAGATGAAATGACACCCATTCGATAAGCTCCAAAACACATCTCTAAGCTCAAAAAATTAATCCCACCAACTACCAATTGAAATTTTACTAACGAATATATTAAAGAGAATTGATTTAAAAAAACAAACTACTCAACAAAAGACTTATAAAATAACAAGTGAATAAAGTTTAAAACATTAAAGTATGACAATTAATGACGAGTGATTATGTTGAAATTAAACCAACTATTATGAAATAACTTTTTAAGAATAAAATATCTAACAATGATTTGATCATTTAAAAATCAAATTAGACAATGATTAGACTACTATTATTTTACTTTTACAGTAGAAATTAAATGGAAAGATACAGTTTCAGTGATGTGTTCTCACCGGCTCCTCTAGATCTGCTGCTATCCCTACATAAAAAAAATGCATTCATAATAAATTCAGTAAACCACAATGAATAAATATTAAATTACTTGAAAATTAAAATATAGTAACTACAATATGAAATAACGGCTAAAGGATTTATACTAAAAGATTTTGACACCTACTCCTATACTACTGCTTCTTGCCAAAAAAAATGAAGATAAAAACTCCTCCTTGATATGATGCTCTAGATCCCCTTTTTATCCTGCGTTTGATATAAGCAAAAGATAGTGGGCTTTTAATCTTGTTGGGCTGTGTTTTCCAGGTAGGCTGAGTGGATGGACTGCACATGTATTAGTTTTGACATTAATAAGTATGGGTCGGTTCGATCCATATAAATGATGTCGGGTTGGCCCATTAAGAGATGAAGGCACCGTCGGACTCGCAATCTCGTGCTCTTTTCACTTCCGTGCTCGGTTTTGTCCTTTTGGCTTTAATTTTGTCCCTTTTGTGAATATCCGATACCTGCACAGTACAAACACAAAAACAAGCATATATATGGCATTTTAGTGCGTTTTTGGTCGTTTAGGGTCGTTTTATTAGGTAAAAGATATGTATAAAATAGCGAATACCAAATTCCCCCATACTAAAGTATTGCCGTGTCCTCACGCAATGTAATAAATACACGCTTAAAACTAAAAATTCCAATCCCCCCAAACTAATCACCTTGAAAGTAGCAAAGTGCTCATCTAAAGGTATTAAGGAATCAATAGTTTGAAAAGCCCCGTTTTTACCAAAAAAAAAAAAAATTAAATGTATACACTTATTCCTACTAATATTTTTGATTTTTTTATTATTTTTTTTATTATTTTTTATTTTAGCAACTAACTAATTTATTTGACTTTCTTTATTTTCATAACCGTTAGGGATCATAGAACAAGATGCACTTTAATCCTAAAATGCCCCAAAAAAGGATAAATTCATCGTTCCCTACTTTTCACTTATTCCAAACCAAGCTTAAAACAAAATCACCGTTAAGTACAAGTATAGATGCTAACACTACTCATATTTGCAATTTGTAAACTTTTCACTCCCGACAATTATTATATTTAGGCGAATGTGCTATTTCGAATTTCAACCATGGATCAACGGTTTTTTATGCAAAATCCTATGCTTCACGTTCCACCCGAGAATATTGAGTTTGAAGGCGAGATCATCCCATGTAGCGACTTTCGTCTCGGCACATCCCAACCTCATCGGCTAAGTGACCGGGCTTTTGACACCTCACGGAGACTAGTATCGGGACTCACGGACCTTCGTTTTCAAAATCTCTTAGGTTTTCCGTTAACACATATCTTATTCAATGTAATCATAAAATAGTCTTAGCTCAAAAGCATATTTAAATTTAAGAAAAAAGAAGATTTTCCATTAAACAATATAAACTTAAGCAACATTATTAAACATCGGTCCTTTAGAAGGCTGCAACATCGGCCACGCCTCCGACAAGATGCAGCAAACATATTTCGACCTTGAATTATTATTCTTTATTATATTTTTTTTTATTTTTTTTTGGGTATATATTTTTTTTTTGCTGTTATCATTAATGTATTACACGGTGCCTTTTTCTCGAGAGCCACATCGACTAGCGAGTCGACAAGAGTTATTCTATTATTTTGACACTGGGCCGCCCCCCACCCCCACCGCTCTTTTTGAAGTCTTCAACATCGGCCACGCCTCCGACAAGATGAAGTAATCTGGCGGAGATATTTATTCTACTTATTATTTTCTTTATTTATTAATTGCGAAGAGAAAATTTCGTTTTTAGAAAATTTAAGTATAAATTTGAACTAAGACTAAAATAGTTTTTGATACATTTCATTTCAAGAATTGTTGATTTAAGTCTAATTTTCAAAAGTAGCACGTATTATTAGTCCGGTTAAGAGCTTATGGGAGAAAAAGTGACAAATTACACTTATGAGCTCTTAGGATTTCCAAATAATCCTTGCTTAGCATCCAACTTCTACTTAACACTATCATTTTTCGTTCTTCACGAAGATTCGCGAATGCTTAGTCTAAAAGTTAAGGAACAAGCTAGAGCTCAACACGCTCGATCGGGTCAAAATTTATTCTTATTCTACCCAGCAGGAAAGTCAAAATTATGACAATTTTTTTTTTTTTTTGGTATTTTTCAAAAAAATTTGGTGGTAAAAACGGGCTTACGTGAGAACAACGACTGCAGGCATAATCAAATCGAAGATCCCCCCCATACTAGAACTAAACATTGTCCTCAATGTTTTAAAGGGTACCTACGTCATACTAAAGCCGTTTATGAATTATGCTAAAGATAAACGTTAGTCGAAAAGATTAGGATATTGGATTCCCAAAATGAAGCTGAGGATGTGAAGCTCTTGTGATCGAAGGACAAAAACTTGCGGAGACAAGAGGCTTCTAAAATAATCGGGACATCATGGACAATACATCCAAAAACACAAGCAAACGGAATTAGAAGTCTCGGCGGAGCTCTATACACAACAAACACTTATTCAGTACTAATAAGCTAACCTTCTACTACAATAATACTAGGTTAATACATGGGGTGCCTCCACGAAGCGCTTTGTTTTAGGTCACTTAGCTTGACCCAATCCCCCTCATACTTGAGCTTGTCAAGGGGGATAGAAATGGGGATGACGAACACCCAAATTTGGAGTGTTGTCTCCATGAATCAACATCAGTATTTTTGATGAAACAGATTGGACAGCTATAAAGCCACGAAGTGTAGAGAAGAAGAAGATTTCTCCTTAGAAGCAGAACACCGTGATTGAAAACTTTTCACTCATTTTAGGATGAAAATCTGAAGTAAAGTTTCAATCAACGGCTGAGAAGAGTAGAATGAAAATCTGTGGTATTCGACTCAATGCATATCCGGATCGGTAATTGTGTTACTATCTCGGAAGTAGAAAGAAAACATCAAGATCGGAATCGAGATCATTAGAAGAGAAATGAAGTTGAATCCAATTGAAGTGGCGGGATGGTGGGCAAAATATTAGCACTCACGGGACTGTCTTCCACCACTATCAATGGTTGAATTCCACAGAATCGGGATAATCAACTGAGAATGATTCGACTACTCGCGGAAGGAAAGTAGGTTATCTTCCATCTCTACGAGTCGAAATCATCACTCTCAATACCCGGTGGTATTGAGTCATCATCATCAAGAAAAATGTTAATCTCCTCTATAAGAGAGTCACTATCCTCGACCGGGATATGAGATGGAGGGAAAGACTCGATAGAATTTTCAGAATTAAATTCTTCCGGAGGACGGGGAGAAGAGTTATCGTAAAGCAAACTTTCCAAAAACAAAATATCTCCCTCCGGATCAAGGTTGACATCATCAATTCCCGGTGGAATTGAGTGGGGAAGAGTGAGTTCACCGGCGAACTCATCAAGAAGAGAATCGATCTTTTGAGAATCATTAATCGAAGTATCTCGATGAAGCAAAGATTCTAAAAGATCGGATTCGGCATTAAAACAAAGATATTCAATTCCCGGTGGAATTGAATTGGTATTTTCTAACACCTCATCATCAATTTGATCAACCTTAGTGGAAGTGATTTCTTCATCAAGATCAAAGAGAGGATTAGAGAAAATTTTAAAATTCTCATTTGGAACGTCCTCTTCGAAAAATGACTCATCACTCGAGGTAAAATCTTCATTGATATCGAAGAGAGGGTTAGAGAAAGTAAGATCATGATTCTTTGAAGAATCATCATATGGAGGCAAATCACACTCACCTTCGGAAGAATCTTCGGACTCACTTGGGATTTGGACAAGGTCCTTGACACTAGACTTTATTAATTCGTCCGATTCCGTTTCCGGAATAGTGTCAAGATGCTCATCCTCCATTATGAGAGAGTTCGTTTTTGGTGAATCGGGTGTGATTGCAACACACGGAGGAAGTTCAGAAATAATATCTTTCAAAGGGATAGAACTTTCTTCGTCATCGTCATCATCGTAGCAAACGGGAATCTTCCAATATCGATCTTTAGCCGCTTGCTCTTCTTCAATTCGCTTTTCTTCTTCCTTCTTTTGTATAAATTGACCAACCATATCACACATGGATGTCATTTGCTCCATAAGCTTATTTTGAGAATTGAGAAAGTCATTTTGAGCATTGAAGATTGGATGATTGACGGTATATTGCGGGGGTTGAAATTGGTCAAAACCGAAAGAATTAGAATCATAGCACGGATTTTGCTCATGATAATAGTCTTCATTCATCGGTTGACATTGAAACGTCTCATGAGGACCCCCGCAATTTTCACAACACAAGAATATTCGTTGTTGACTAAACTCGGTGAAAGCTTCTGTGGAAATAATCAAAAGGTTTTGATTGAAAACACGGGTCCTCTGTTTGTAGACAACGGGACTGTGGTGAACACCACATAGTAACCTTAATGAGAATCGTTCCCACCTAACTAAAAAGAGTATGGTACGTTGTGGGCGTTGGCGTGGATGGTCTCCTGCAACACTTGGAGATATCGTTAGATGAGTACGGAGTTGAAATAATTGATTGGTGTTCCATTTCCACAGTACAATAAAAACAATCCTCATCATATTCATTACAACCACTTGTTGGCATGTTCAAAAGACCATTGTGTTGCAAACTTGCAAATTTGTAGGATTCTTTAAGGTTTTGATTTGTAGCATGGTTCGGATAGAGATAAATTCCCCCCACCCCCCCCCCCCCCCCCTCCCACCCCCCCCCCCCCCCTCCACCCCCCCCCCCCCCCCCCCCCCCCCCCCCCCCCCCCCCCCCCCCCCCCCCCCCCCCCCCCCCCCCCCCCCCCCCCCCCCCCCCCCCCCCCCCCCCCCCCCCCCCCCCCCCCACACCCACACCCACCAACAACCCCCCCAAACACACCCCCCCCCCCCCCACCCTCCCCCCCACCCCCCCCCCCACCCCCCTCCCCCCCCACCCCCCCCCCCCCCAACCCCCCACCCTAACCCCCCCCCCCCCCACACACACACCCCCAACCACCCCCCCCCCCCACCCCCCACTCCACCTACCCCCCAACCCTCCCCCCACCCCCCCCCCCCCCCCCCCCCACCCCCCCCCCCCACCCACCCCCCCCCCCCCACCCCCCCCCCCCCCCCCCCCCCCCCCCCACCCCCTCCCCCCCCCCACCCCCCCCACACCCACCCCCCACACCCCCCCCCCCCCCCCCCCCCCCCCCCCCCCCCCCCCCCCCCCCCCCACCCCAACACCACACCAACCCCCCCCCCCCCCCCCCCCCCCCCCCCCATCCCCCACCCCCCCCACCCCCCCCACCCCCCCCCACCACACCCCCCCCCCCCACCCCCCCCCCCCCACCCCCCCCCCCCCCCCCCCGGACCTCCCCCCCCCCCCCCCCATCCCTAATATATACAGTGTCTCACACACCCCCCCCCCCCCCCCCCCCCACCCCCCCACCACCCCCCCCAAGACCCCCCCCCCCCCCCCCAACCCCCCCACCAATCAACCCCACCCACCCCACAACCCCCCATATCCCCCATCGAAACCCAACCCAACCACCATCTTACCATTACTATACGGCTCTCACCTTCAAAAGTATAAATTTAGAGGCTACGTGAAGCTTGTTGATTATTAGGGTTTAAGTTATTCGATTCGTTTATGTCGTTAAAAAAATATGTGGACTTAAAAAACTCAAAAAAATCCAAAAAAAAAAAATATGCTTTTCTTGTATTACGTCCATTTAATTCTTTCTTCATTCACTTAATTGTTTAATATCTTATGGCGTCACTCGATCGGTTTAATCCCCTTTACGCGATTAAATGACATGCTCGTATTGTGAACTTTTGCTACAGGGAGTCATCTGTGGTTGTACAAAAGAGGGGCATGAAGACAAGATTCTTGTTCCCTATACCTACTTGTCCTCGCTACGAACTCTCATACTTAAAATTGAATTATTTTGGTCTCTATTGTTGGAGGACCCAGGTTCATGGTCTATTGTGTCGAATGTGTTTATGTGATCTCTAAAAACGAAAGACATTGGAGGACGTTTTTCAAGACTTCCAATGACACTTCCAAGTCATCCGATGACCCGATACAAAACTTTGTTAATCACATGGTGTCCATTCGTTGTAAAACATTGGCACCCGGGGTGTAAATTCCTCGCAAAGTCCGACACAAATTGACATGAATGTTTGTTTACGAGTGTCGTGATTCGTTAGATGGGAATCTTTTGTCTACGATTGTTGCACTTGTAAGTCTTGTGGGATAGGTGCTACATATTGGTAATAAATGTCCACCGCAAAATTCCGATTATCTCTAATCCGGAAGCATACACCATGTACAATAAAAACTTAATGAGTCCATACAAAATTTGCAAAGACCAAGTTTCTATTAATGCTAACAACAATTGTATCAAAAAGGACCCACATCCACACCCCATCATTAGTACCCTCCAGAATCATTTAATTAAAAACACCCACCCCCCCCCTCCCCCAACAATACACAACTTACAACAAATACCAACCACTACACCAACACATACAAACCAACTCCACAACCCCCCCCCCCCCCCCACCCTCCCCCCCCCCCCCCCCCCCCGCGCCCCCCCCCCCCTTTCCCCCACCCCACCCCCCCAACCCCCCCCCCTCCCCCCCTCCCCACCCCTACCATTCCCTCCCCCACCGCCCCCCCGCCCACCGGACTCCCTCTTGCGAGGTGGGGGGCAACGGGCCGCCGCTGTGGGGGCGTCCCCACCCCCCCCCCCCCCCCCTCTCCCACCGGGGAATTTGCGGTGGACAGATTATAACCATATGGCACCTTTCACAAGACTTACTAAGTGCCTCGTTGGACAAATGGATTCCATCTAACGAATCACGACATCGTAACACATTCCTGATCAATTTGTGGAGGACTTTGCGAGGAATTTTACACCGCGGCCTGTTTGACAACGAAATGCCTTGATAACAAAAGTTAGTATCGTCATCGGATGACTTGGAAGTGTCTTGGAAGTCTTGAAAAAAAAATTCCAATGTCTTTCGTATTAGAGCACATTGTCGACAATATAGACCATGAACCGGGTCTCCACAATTGAGACAAATTTTTTCAATTTTAAGGGGTCGTCGAGACAAGTCGGGTATGGGAACAAGAATCTTGTCTTCAAGACCCCCTTTTGAACAACCACAGTCTCCAGTGTACAAAGTTCCACAAGACGAGCATTCTTTAATCGCGTAAAGGGGATTTAAACGACGATCGAGTGACGCCATAAGAATTAAACAATTGAGGGTTAATGAAAAGAATTAAATGGATAATAAGGAAAAGAAGATTTTTTTTGGTTTTTTGAGTTTTTTAAGCAACATATTTTTTTAACGGACAAAACGAGATCGAATAACTTAAACCTAATAATCAACAAGCTTCACGGTAGCTCTCTAAAATTTTTACTTTTTAGAGGTGAGCCGTATATAGCAAGTGACACAAAAGGCAAGTTTTTAAATCTTTTATTCGAGTTGGGAACTTATTATGGACAATACCTCAATTGAAGGTATTATTTGTTGGTTTTCTTTTACCAACTTTGTTTATTTTTTTTATTATTATTATTATTTTTTTTTATATATTTTTTATATGATGATTGAACTTATAAAAGAAAAGAAAATATTTTTTACTTACTTTTTTTTTATATATTTTTTTATATATTTTTTTTATTTTTTTATATATTTTTTATAAAGAAAATAACTTCACAAGGAAGGGTCTTCAAGGCTCGAACACAAACAATCCCGTAAAAATCGCTACACCTCTCCCCGGCAGCGGCGCCAAAAACTGATTCGATATAAATATATATAATAAAATATATAAAATACCAAATAGTAATAGTATATAGAGTATCCCGTTAGATAAGAAAATCACTTTAGAAAAAATAATAGTCTATCTTCCGAGTGTCGTTTCCACGGCGAGAGATGAATTGAAATTCACGAGAATGTTTCGTTTGATGCTTGAATGGCAAATATGTTGGTTTTGGTTTTAAACTAAAAATATAATATAAAAATTATAATAAAGCTAAAATAATATTAAAACGGGCATGCTCGCTAAATAACAATAAACGACAATGACAATAATATTTTTATACTAAAAATTAAACTAATATTAATTCTAAGATTTAAAACTACGAGGTTATACTAAATTTGATTTAAAAGATATAAATGACGAAAATGCTTGCTAAGTGACGTGAAATGTTCATCAAGTGCGGGCTTAGGTTTAACGAATTAAAATCCTAAAAAAAACAAGTTCTAGAAAAGAATTAAATGACATGTAAAATAAAATGCTTTTTAAATAATAATGACATGAATTTAAATGCATTAAAAGTAAAGGACGGTATGTAAATGGAAAATTTCATATTGACTATTAATTTTTTAAAACCTTTTTACATACAGCATTAAATTCCAAAACACCAATCACAATTTTAGCAACAACAAGTAATTATACTTCGCTAATAAACATGAAAACATCTAAACAATAATAGGCATAATACGATACGGATAACAACCTAAAGCAACAATAATAATGTCTAAGCTATAAAAATGTGATTTGCTTTTAAAAATTAAATAATAAAAGAGATAAGAAAGAGATGAAACCCGAAATTAGCTCGGCTTGACCCGGAGACAATAGATATGAACACATACTCCATAATGCGAGCGAAATAAAACCAAACTAATCCAAATCCCGATCCATAACGCCATAACTAAAAAAAGAAAAAACTATAAACCGAATCGAATTCCAAAATAAAAGATCTCATCCTATTGCTCTCCTTTCCTACCTCATAATCTAATTAATTGGAAAATTAGCATGAGACAAAAATTTTAAATATGCCGCACTTTCATTTTTAAGTCGGCTGCTATCTACGCTAGTGTCTACGAAAAGAAAAAAAATGAAAGTCAAAGATTCCCAAATATAAAGAAAAAGTACGAAATTCTATTCTACCTAAAATAAAAAAAATGAAAAAAGAAATAAAGAAATAGAGATAAAATATATGAGATGTGATAAGGAAGTCGTCTGCTGCTATCTACGCTAGTAAAAAAAATGAAAGAAAAAAATGATGGAAAGATAGATGTTATACTACTACTGCTACTATAAAAAAAAATGAAAAATTGAGAAGATTAAAAATAAGATAAGAATATCAACAACAGGTGCTTTCCCTTTTTCTCTTTTTATAACTCCACAGCGTATAATCAAAACCATAGTACCAAGACTTGTGGCTTTCCTTTTCACCAGTTCTTTCCATCTTGGGCCTTTTTAAATTCATGAGCTACTTGGGCCACGATTTGCCATGCTCTATTTAATGGCCGGTGTAAACTATAACATCCCGGGCCTCTTTTTGTTTCCTAGTATTGGGCCTCATGCATCACTTTGTTTCTAGGCTCATTCCTTTCATTTCTTGCTGGGCTTAGATTTGAGCTAGGCCGAGTTCTTTGGCTGGGCTTTTATAAATGGTAGAATAAACATGGGCTTTAATAAGTATATGAGTCGGTTTGACCCATATAAATGGCGTCGGGACGGCCCAATAAAAGATGAAAGCACTGTTTGACTCTAAATCTCGTGCTCATTCCATTCCCGTGCTCGGTCTTGTCCGGTTTGGCTTTGTTTTTCGTCTTTTTGTGAATATCCGTTACCTGCACAACACAAATAGCAAAACAAACATATATTTGGCATTTTATATTCGTTTTTGGTCGTTTAGGGTCATTTTTATAGGTAAAAGGTATGTGTAATTAAGCACATACCAAGCATCTTGACACTATTCCTAGTGTTAAGAACCTTGTCCCAATCCCAAGTGAGTTCAAGGGTATTTCCGAAGATACGTGTGATGTGCCCGTTTGTGAAGATCCTTCCATTTTTTATGCTTTGAGCGATCATTATGAGATTTTATCCGATTCTAACAATGATGGTACTTCAAGTGATGACGATTCTTATGAGAACATCGAGTACGTTGAAGCATCACCTCTCAATTTGGAGATCGTTAGCTTAGAGGAGGTGAATAAAGATCAAGGAGAAAAAGAGTATGACTTAGAAGATTTTTTCAAATCCAAGACGTTATTCTTCGAGAGAAATTAATGAATATCAGTCCCTAATATCGAAGCTTTGAATGACAATCCCTCTCCTGATCATGTGCTCAAGTCTCCTTCCTTAGTCCCGATCTCCATCACGGATAGTGATTCGTTCTTTGAGAAGTCCGATACTTCTTTCTCTTTTTTGGATAACTCTTTACCTGAATTTGAGACTTTTAGCGGATATACGGAAGAGACGAGAAGTGGTAGTACCACTACTCATGCTAATAACTCTCTTCCCGAGTATGATTCGTTTCTTTTTTAGATTGAGCCCGATCAGGGAGGGTTGATTAGCATTGTTATTTCTGATAATTCAAATGACCCTCTTTTGGAATTTCCCGAGTTTGAATCATTTCATTTTGATCCGTCATTGCCTCATACTCCTCCGGAACCACCGGATGTTGAGATTAGCTTAATTTTTGAGACTGATGCACCCGATGTGCCAGGGATAAACAATGTTGATGAGTTTAATGAAGATGAATGTTTTGACCCAGGGGGAGGTGAGATTAATGTTGAAGTTGACGATTCCTTCACATTTGTTACTCGGACTTTTCTCCCGTATCTCACTTACCCTAACGTTTCTCCCTTACTTTCCTCCACCAAAAATAAGGACACCATTTTTGACCCCGGCATCTCCACTTAGAGCCGGTGGCATCTCATCGGGATGGAACTTTCATGTAATTAAATGTTTATCCAAACATTAATGAAAGCCCGATTGAGATTTTCTTTTCCATTTACTTTCTCCAAGGACGAATGAATTCGGGGATCGAGTCAAGCTATGTGACTCGGTTACCAAAAACAAAGCGCTTCGTGAGAGGCACCCCATGCTTATCCATTTTCTATTTTTCTTATTTCTATTGTGATGTGAGGAGGCTTGTACTCTTCCGATCTTTGTGTTTGTTGTTTGTTGTGATTGTTTGCAGGATTGACCCAAAATTTTCTGAAGA